>JBBCBC010000007.1:41377285-41560265 GCA_037126765.1 Stenogyne calaminthoides
TCGAAATTTTGGAAAATAGAGGCGAAAGATTTTCTTGATTTTCTTGAAAAGATATTATGGAAGATATGTATTTCTTGAAATACTGGAATATCTCGTAAATTCGAAGATCGAATCTTGAATTCCTTACTTTCTATATTTGAAAATAATCCATATATATGAAGGTGGGATTTTTGTAGCGAAATATTTTAATTATGGAAGAGAATATATAAGGATATATTCGAGATTTCTTTGTAATGAAAGAAAAAGTCTTTATCACATTGAAAATACTTTTGAAATTTCGTCCCCTCTCTCCCTTATAAATAAGGGATGATTAGTTCGTTCCCAATACAATTCGTGTCTTTGGAAATATTAGCAAATCCACATAAGTGAATTAACAAAGTTTATTTTTTCCTTTTTGTTAATTGTTAGGCGAGTATCCTTCCCTTTGGATTATTGTGCAGGGGCTAAGGAATACTTGGGAGAATCCTTTTGGTTAGTCCAAGTCCAACCAAATTCACTGCCGTCCAGGAAGATGCGTTCACGTAAACCGTAGATTCGCGTCACGTAGGTTTCGTGGTTTTTTATATCGTGATATGTTATTTGCAATTATTATTTGAATTAATATAGGATTAATTCATCTTAGTAATAATTAATGAATTAAATTTGTATTTAAATATTCACCCGAATAGATCAATCTGTGAAATCGTTCCCCAACAATTGGTATCGAACCCTTATTTGACTCGAATTTTTAAATTGTAATTTAATTAAGCGGACATTAAATTTGAAATTGGATAGTAAATTCACTGAATGCTGCGGGAGTATCAGGTGTCATAGATTTTAATGTTTTTATTGCGTCTTTATAATTGTGTTTTTTTTAATTCGATTAATTGGTTGTTTTTTTCCTCATGAAAAATCACGAGTAGATTAGAGGAGTTTGTTTGATTTGATCAATGTAATAGACTAGTCTAGATCTGGGTTTATTTATTTTTTGTAAATAAATTATACTTGGGATCGCGAGGACCCAAGCGAAGAATTAAAGGCAAATCGAGCAGCAGGCGTGGCCTTGGCGTGCGTTCTGCGTTGGGATAAAGCGACTCAAAAGCGTCACGAGATAAAAACATGTGGCAGTCATAGCCATATAAGCCCAAAACAGACGAAGTCCAGACGTGAACAGACCTTGAAGCCCGGCCCAGCACGTCTTGTGATCTCTTGTGAAACCGCCTCTTAGAAATCTCTGGCGCTTGTCGGCAATTTCTTGAACGCGTCTTAAAACAACTGGCGCAAAAAGAGCCCAATCTTAGCGTCTCTTGTCCTAGGCAATGGCGTAGGGATCTTGAACATGCATCCGTGGCTATGGCGTGGAGGTTCGAGGCAAAGTATTTTTTCGAGACGAGCAGTGGGAGAAATTGAGGCGTGTTTCTTCAAGATCAAGCGAAGAAAAAATCAAACCATGACAATTGGATAATTTGTGCCCAATATGTTTATTTTTATGTTTTTGCTTGATTATTTGTGATATCTTATGCTTTATTTAATTTGTTTAAATGTGTTTTGCATGAGGGTTGCGAATGGAAAATCTCACCTTCAAAATTACTAAGTATGTTTAAATAATTAATTGACAATTTTATTACGGATAATAAAATTGAATTAATTTTGACCTCCATGATTTATTTATTTGTGAATTCTTTTGGAGAAATTTCCCTAACGGAGCGGTCAAAAGATAGGTTTCACATGAATGAATTCTAATGGATGATTGTGGTTTATTACTAAGTGGCGGCGATGACCCTTGCGAGGCTCGTCAAAGCGAAATAATAATCTTGTATTTAATCATGGTTATTACATGGGTATAAAATTGATATGCATATCTTCTCAGAAGTCCTGTCAATTTTATATTGGTCGATGGGGGATTTATTAATCTGGATATTAAAAAGTTTATGTATTCTTCTTTTTTGTAACACGACTTGAATGTGTTTAAATAATGACCCGCTGCGTGGCTTATTTAAAAAGCTATTTTGAGATGTTAGGTGATGCATGTTCATAATTTTTTGAGATTTTTAAATATGATGGCATGTGATCAAATCTTGTGATATATTGTCTTTATGCATATTATTTATTTATTTAGATTTATCATAAATACCTGGCCTTTTTAATCCGACATTTATATCTTTAAAATCAATTTGCTCGGAGAAAACTTTATTGATTGGAATCGAAAAAATTATAATTGTCCTCCTTCACAAAAGCACAAGTGGATTCTTGACCACACTTTAATCGGATAAACCGCCGGATGATCAAAAAAATATCTTTGGACTCGTCGGATCACCTTGGGCGAAGTGTAAATCTTCCTTCTAAATGGTGGAGGCAAACACCCGAGCGTTTAACCCTCAAAATAGATGACTAGCCTTGAACAAACTTTCCATTATGGAACTTGGGATGAATTTGGTCACCGTCAAGACTTGCTCTCTTGAAAATTTTTTGAGCATTTTGGCACGTTCTCGGATGATTTGTTGCAAGCTTTTTGGTCTTGGCGAAATGATGATAAGGCCCCGAACTCAAGCTTTGTGCTCCGTGGTCCGTCTTCATCTTCTAGGCCAAGGGTAGGCAAGATAAAGAAAAAGGACCAAAGCGCCATTGCAATAAAGTCTCAAGATAAGTTTCAAAGAAGAGCGATGGTAAGATGAGGAATGCTTGTTGTGTCTGTCAGACCAAGGGGTGGTAAACTTAAAAAGGTGAGAGAGAGGACAATGGACTTTTACTGTTCGACCCCATAAGCGAATAAGGTAAGGTAATTCTCATGAACAGTTGTTGAAAAGGTTTAGCGTGCTTCAAGCATTAAATGGTGGTTGATAATTGAGATCCTTTCATTTGGCTTCTAGAGGATGGAAATGATCCCGTAATTAGTGGGGCCTTCCTCATCCTTGAAACTTGTTTAGCGGCGTAGAAGTCATTGCAATTGTGGAGTGGTGGATATTGGAATCCGCTAATCATGTTTGTTTCACGATTATTAAATACTTCGTGACTTAGTGGGAGTGACATTCATCACTTTGATGAATCTTCTGAGTGGCGGTAAGCGATGGGAGAAGTCTTTATCTTTTGAAGATAAAGTTTTTTGAGATATTCTTTATGTTCGGTTTTTTTAGAAAAAATTCACTTTTCGGTTTCTAAAATTTTTTATTATGGACCTTTGGTTTTACTTTTAATAAAGTTGACATCAATTTTTATTTGATGAATTTATCATTCTGCATGGAAGGTTGTTGGAAAATCTCTATCAATTTAACTTGTCTTGCACCACTCACGAAATGTATCCTATAACACATCAATTGTTTAGAAAAAAAGCGTTCATCGCGTGAGCAGACACTTCTTTGGCATCTAAGATTAGGTCATATAAATCGAAAGAGGATCGAAGGTTGGTGAAAGATGGTTCGTTGGGCGTCTCCAAGTTGAACAAATTCGACTGCGAATCATGTTTGGAGGTAAAATGACCAAGATGGCATTTGGAGCCAAAGGGAATGGGGCGAAGAAGTGTTAGAGATCGTTCACGTAGATGTATGTGGTCGATGTTAACGAAAGCAAGAGGAGGTTATGAGTAATTTTATTGATGATTACTCGAGTACATTTTTCTTATGAAGCGTAAATTTGAGACCTTTGAGAAATTCAAAAATTTAAGGATCAAAACAGAGAGAATCGTATGGGAAAAATGTATCAAATCTCTCTGATCACGATGGTGGAGAGAGGCGAATACCTCGGCAATGAGTTTTGAACTACTTGTCACGATGAAGGGATTGTATCAGCTCAATGTACACGGAACCCCTCCAACAAAATGGGGTTGCGGCAAAAAGAACTCTTTTGGAAATGGTTAGATCAATGATGAGTTATCTTGGATCTTCCCAGAGGATTAGATTAAAGGGTCATGCCTTGGAAAATAGCGACTTACATTACGAACTTGGTGCCATCCAAATCGGTTCCCAGAACCCCAAAGATTTGTGGACGAGGCCTTGAAGCCTAGTATGAGGACACGTGAGAACTTTGGGGTGTCGGCCTACGTGTTGGACAAGGAAGCGTGGTGGATCCTCGATGGAATTAAAATTTGTTTGTAGGATACCAGGAACAAAAAAGGGTGTATGTTCTATGGTTCGAAGTTCAAAAGGTGGTCATCGGCGCACTTTAGATTTTGGAAGAAAAGTATATGAACGAAAACCGGAAGTGAGATTACCTTAAATGAGCATAGAGGGCAAACCTCGATCTTGCATTTATCTTAGATGATATACTTAAGCGATACGTTTTTCTGGCGAAGAGCCTCGTTATAGTGGGGAGGGTTGTTAAAACTGACCCGAGAGATTCATGGGAATAGGAGAGTCCTCGGACTTGATTCAGGAATGGGACCCGTGGACATATATTGAGGCACTCCAAGATATGGATCTTGATTCTTGTAAGCAACAATGAAAAGCGATATGGGTTCTATGTTCATAATAGAGTGTGGGGCTAATCGAACCATTAATGGGAATCAAACCCATTGGATCTGATGGGTATATAAGAGGAAAAAGAGGGACAGGGGGAAGGTTGAAACCTTTAAAAGCAAAGACTAATGGCGAAAAGGTTATACTTTCGAAAAAAGGGGATCGATTATGAGAAACTTTTTAGCAGTAGCCATGCTTAAGTCCATTGTATTCTCTTATCGATTCTTTGCGCATTTTCAACTTTGAAATCTGGTAAATAGATGTCAAAGGCGATTTTCATAATGGAAGTCTTGATAAAGAGATCTATATCTGACCCCCAAGTTTTCATTGAAACAAACCGAAACACCTAGTTTGTAAAAAGCTCAAAGGGTCCATTTAAGGACTCAAGCAGGGCATCGAGCTTGGAACCAAAGTTTTGATCATGTAATAAAATCTTATGGGTTTGATCAAAACAAGTTTTAAAGTTATGTGTATAAAAAGCGTTTTGGAACTACATTGGTATTCTTAGTCTTATCGTAGATGACATTGTGATCATCGGGAGCGATGTGAAGGTGTTATCGGGCGTAAGGGCATGGCGTTTCAAAAATAGTTTGATATGAAAGACTTAGGAAAGCGGACACATCCTTGGGATCAAGATCCTCGAGATCGCCGAAAAGGATGACCGGGTTATCATAAGTTTCATACATCACGTTAACCTCTTGTTTTAAAGCGATTGACATCACAAGATTCGAAAAGGATTAAGTGCCTTTCGGACTTGGAATCCATCCATCGATAAAATATCCTAAAAGCCAAAAGGAGATAGATGACATGAAAGGCATTCCTTGTGATTGGTGTCGGAAACCTTATGTATGCATTCACGTATGCGAGGCGGGATATACGCTGCGTGGCATGTAGCCAAGATATCAAAAGTAACCCGAGGAATTGGGCCATTTAAAACGTTAAAAAAATCACGTCTGAAAAGAACTGGGATAGAATGTTGATTTATCGATCGATACTCAATCCCGTAATTTTACACGGACTCGGTTTCAATCGGATTTAGATTCGAAATTATACGCCTCCGATTAGTGTGTTTCCATTTGGGAAGTGTAGCCATCAAATGGATGAGTGTGAGCAATGCATCAACGACTCGACCATAAACGTCGATGTAAATAAACTGCTTGTGAAGCGGTGAAAAGAACCGATTGGGCTCTGAACCTTCTTAGTGGACTTGGATGGTGTTTTGAATTTGTCTGGCAATATTTGCTTCAAGGCGGTTGCCAAATTCAAAAACGAGAGTCCCGAGTCGAACAAACACGTTAAAGGAAAGACATCTTATCATGAAATCGTTAAGAGGAGATATAGATGTGGCAAAATGGCGTCGAGGGCGACCCTGCGGATCCATTCACAAAGCGTCGCCTCTGAATACATTCGAGACATGTGGGTGGAATGGGTGTCAAGATCGTTGCCAATGCTGGCACGGTAGTATAAGTGGGAGAAATTATTAGGTTAAGTGTAGGTGACATTAGATGTCACGGACTACTCGAGGACATGTTGTAGTATACTTAAAAGCAGGACTTTGAGTATAAGTGGGAGATTGTTGGGATTATCTTTGAAAAGTATGCTTTACTTTGTATAATCGGCCCCGAATTTTCGGACTTATTCTTTGAAATAAATTGTTTATCAACGATCTTTAAATATGATTGAATGTTATATATATTTCTTGCATAATTGTTCAATAATTAAATCGTGTTACATTGTAGTTAATTTAGTGATGCCCGGATCACGCGAAGATTAAATTAACGGTCCTTGTAACTAAAAATGCGCCCGTCACGACCTAGATGGAAATGAACAACCATCATGAAAGGTTGAAGTGTAAGGCTCGATGGTTTGTCTTGACCAAGAGATTACACTAGTGCATGGTGATCTTTTATTTGAATAGGACCTCTGAGGAGGATAAATTCTTGAGAGCTGAACAAGGAAGAATTAGACCTCGGTGGTTAGTTGTTTCTTAACCTCGGATCCCATAAATAGGATCACGTGGGATTGTAGCTATTGCTTTGACTTATCATGGGTAGCGGATCGGAAAGATTCAATACTTTTTATCTTGGGCAATATTATTGGTCACGTGTGATTGCTAAGATTTATCTGAAGAATGGTAATGTACAAAACACTTGTTTGATTTGCCCCCTTAGGGAGGTTCATAAGTTTTATCATACCAAATCTTGCAAGTGGAATTAGTTTTTGGGGTATGGATAATAATGTTGAACCGTTCCTCGACCAAGGACAAAAGATATTAATTAGCGGAAAGCTATTTGGTGGCTTGAATTAATTAATGGGCTAGATAATCTTAAACACGGGAAATAATGGCCAAGAGCCATATTGGTGTAATATGGGTTAAGATGGATAGTCTGATATTAATTATGTAGTGGGATTAATTAATATTTATGGGCTATTATATTAGCTCAATATTAGATATTCAAAGATCCATTAGAAGGTCCAATCTTAATTCTCCTAAAGGCCCCCTGAGTAGCCCAACAAATAATAGTCCAATAAGCTGAAAAAGGTGATTAAAATAAAATAAATATTGTTTGCTTAATATTCCTATAAATTTTGAAAATTATGGATAAAAAGAGGAGAAAAGATTTTCTTTGAATTTTTTATGGAATGAAGATATGTATTCTTGGAATACAAGATTATCTCATTAAATTCAAGAAATCTCCCACAGTTATTCATAGAGATTTTCAAATTTTGGAAAAATAAAGCGAAAGATTTTCTTGATTTTTCTTGAAAAGATATTATGGAAGATATGTATTTTCTTGAAATACAAGAATATCTCATAAATTCAAGAAGATCGAATCTTGGATTCTTGCACTATATTTTTGAAAATAATCCATATATGAGAAGGTGGGATTTTTGTGAAATATTTTAATTATAGGAAAAAAAAAGAATATATGGGATATATTCAAGATTTCTTGGTGACGAAAAAGTCTTTTCGCGTTGAAAAATCTAACAAAAATTTCGTCCACCTACTCACATAAATAGGGGATGATTAGTTCATTCTCAACCACAATTCCATGTCTTTGGAAATATTAGCAAATCCACATAAGTGGTGCAACAAAGTTTATTTTTTCCTTTTGTTAATTGTTAGCAAGTGTCCTTCCAACTTGATTGTTGAGCAAGAAATTAAAGGAATACTTAGGAAGTCCTTTTTGGTTAGTCCGTCCAGGCCAAAGCCCTTTGCCCGTCAGGAAATGCGTTCCACGTAAACCGTAGATTCATCATCGTGGGTTTTCGTGGTTTTTATATGCATGATATGTTGTTGCAATTATTATTTGAATTAATATAGGATTAATTCATCTTAGTAATAATTAATGAATTAAATTTGTATTTAAATATTCACCGAATAGATCATGCAAATTATTCCCCAACACTTTGGTAGCATTGCCCCACTTGGGCCTTGTCTTCATCATCCATCTTGACCTCCAAGGCCTTCGGATTATCATGAGACTTGTTAGACTCATCAAGTTGATCGTTAATGACTTATCCTCCTCCACCTTGAATGACATCAATTTATTTTGTTTCATGAAGAGTCTCCGTTTCCGATCCGGTTACAATTTATTACAAAAAATGTTAAACTTCTGAACTAGTCTATTACATTGATCAAATCTTTGGTTAATCTCTTTCGTGCATTTTCTCCAAGGCAAAAGCGAATCGAGCAGATCGAATTAAAAACCACAATTCTCTTTGCATGCATAAATTAAACACATTAAATTCCCTGTGAATTGGATATCTGTAAAAATATTGAATTCTACTATCGATTTCAAATTTAATCCTCATCATCGAAATACAATTTTAAAATTAAACTTCTCAACTTGTGGCTTACCGGTGTTAGGAATTAATTGCTCGGATCTGTCGGGATGAATATTTAAATACAAATTTAATCCTTGACAATTATTAATAACATGAATTAACCAAGCATAATTCTTTCCATAATTCAACAACAAATCATGCATATAAGCAACTCACGTAAATCCCTCATCGGCGGAAGATCACAAACCTCTTGGAATGACAATGGTCTTGTATGAAAACACACAAAAGCAATTCCCAAGTATTCCCTAGTCCTTTTCGACAATCCGGTGGAAGGATGCTTCATGAACAATTAACAAAGGAAAAATAAAATCTTTGTTGCACTTTTGTGGATTCTTAATTTTTCAATCTCATGGAATTGTCTTGGGAATGAAATTCATCCTCATATAGATGGGGTGGTGGGTTAAATGATTTTAGGGAAGAAAAAACAATGTGGAAAAATCTTTTCTTGATCTCAAAATCTTGAATATATCTCCTATATTCTTTTTTCCATAATTAAAATATTCCACAAAAATCCCCTCGTCATATTATGGAATTTTTGAAATTTAGGGATCAAGATTCCAAGATTTGGATCTTCTTGAATTTATGAGATATTCTTGTATTTCAAAAAATCATATCCTCCATAATATCTTTTCAAGAAAATCAAGAAAATCTTTCTTGCCTTTTATATTTCAAAATTTTGAAAACACCCATTATTTAAAAAACCAAGTGGGAGATTTCTTGAATTTAATGAGATAATCTTGTATTCCAGAATACATATCTTATGATTCTATAACAAAATTCAAAAAGAAAATCTTTCTCCTTTTATCCATAAATTTTGAAAAAAACAAGGAAAAATAAAGCAACAAATTTATTTTATTTTTAAACACATTTTTTTTAATTGGACTTTATCTTTGGGATTCTTCTTGGGGGCCTTTAGGAGAATTAAGATTGGACCTTTCAATGGACTTGAATTATCAATATTGAGCCCTCAATATTATTCAAGCGTAAATATTAATTAATCACTATGTTTAATATTGCTTGGCTATCCGTCAACCCGTATTATAGTTAATATGGCTCATTTATTATTTCTGTTTAAGATTATCTGCCCATTAATTAATTCAAGCCATCTAAATAGTTTTCCATTAATTAATATCTTTTTATCCTTGGTAAAAACGGTTCTCGAACATTATTATCCATCAAAATCTTAGTTCGATTTTGAACATTTGGTATGATAAAACATGAACCTCCCGAAGGAAACAAGTGGTGAAATTGCGATTCTTCTCTTAAATAATAGCAATCACATGTGACCAATAATGGAGCTCTCCAAATATAGGGTATTGAATCTCAGGATTCTCTTTTAATAATTAATTTGTTAGTTATTAATCACAATCCTATTTAAGGAATAAGATTAAAAATAACTTTCTTTGAGGTCTAATTCTTCCTAGTTGGGTTAAAGAATTTATCCTCTTCTAGGTCCTCTTCAATGCATCAGTCATGCACCAGTGTAATCTCTTGGTCAAACAAATCAATAAGTCTTACACTACAACCTTTCACGATGGATTGTTCATTTCCATCTAGGTAACAATGGTGTCTTTTTGGTGTTGAAAAATTAATTTAATCTTCTCTGATCTTGGTATCACTAAATTAACTACAATGTAACACGTCTTATTTAATGAACAGTTATGCGGTAAATATATGTAACTTTCGATCATATTTAGAGCATCGGTGATAAGCGATTTATTTGATAAATAAATTTTGAAAATTTTAGTCGATTATCTGAAGTAAAAGCATACTTTCCAGGTATAATCCCGGAACATGGGGCTTGGTTTAGCCCTATTGTAATTAGGGTTCAAATGGTTTTGAAATTGAAACAAATTGAATATGAATCGTGGAAGAAGATCTTCAGAAACAAATCCTCTCTTCTTTTGAAAAATCAACCAAATTTACAAAAAAGGTCCTTGTGGGGAGGATCGTACACAATGGAAATACCCCATTCTTTTGAGTCCTTAATCGTCATTGAATACATTGATGAAGCATTTTTGGGGCCCATCAATTCTTACGAAAGATCCTTATGAGATATTCAGGACTCGTTTATTGGATAAAAATTCCTGATGATAGGTCACTTTTGCTTTTCTTCCTATTCTTGATTTTCATTTTTCTTCTTATTCTTGGTTTTTATATATCTTGTTTGTTTTTATTTTTTTTTGATTATAACCTATATAATGTATACCCAATTTTTGTTTCACTTTTAGAATGCAAAACTCATTTTTTAATATATCGACATATATTGTTGAAAGAATTTTATCTCATTTAAAAAATATGAACTTGTAGAGATTTAGCGGGGAATCGAACATGAATTTGGTTTGAGCCAAATACTCTAATACCATACAAAAAAAATTAATCTCATCTAAAAGTTAGAACTTGTAAAGAGGAGTGTAATTAATTATTTTATATTATTCCCTTAACAATAGTTAGTTTCAAATGACATACCCTTATAAATTAAAAATCTAAATAAAAAATTATTAATTCTTGAAATCGAAGAAGAAGCAATTGATCTCTCAAAATTAAAAATTTAATTAATGGCAAAAAATTTTTTGGGATGTTGGGATTGTTGGGCACGAGTGAGGCGGGATCACGAGAAGCGCGGGAGGCGCTTCGACCAAGCATTGAGGTCGAGCACATATGCTCGATCGAGCACCCCGCTCGGCGCCATCAAAAGCGCTCGAATAACAATCGATCGATCGGCGAGCCGCTCGACCAAAGCCCACAGTCGGCGGTTCCGGAAACTTTGGACCGGAATTAGGGTTTAAATTGAATCTCTTGTTTAAATACTTTTGACTCATTGTATTTGCATCTTGTCTGAAAATAACCACGAAATAGTAGATCTCACTGGCTTGGTAGTGCCCCAGGGCGTAGTCATTCTGACGTTTGGGTAACCAAATTTGTTGTTCCTTAATGCTTGTTTACATTATTTTCTCCATAATTCTTTGCTTAAATCCTAACAAGCCGGTATCGAGCATCGGGTTAAAGGGATGCTGTTGGGGAGCAATTATGATGGTGAAGGGAAATAGCACATTGAGAAGTTTGATGGAGCGGTTTTGGATTCAAATTGCGGTTCTAGGGATTACATATCACGGTAAAGATCTATATCAACCGTTGGGTTCCGCGACTTAGAAGATATGAAGGACGGCAGTGGAAGTTGCTGGATAGGAAGGCGATGAGTGTGGTTAAATGCATAGTTATCCGGGAACGTCGCCTACATACTATGAAAAGCAAAAACCACAAAGGAGATCTTTGAAGATTTTGGTAGATGTATGAAAAATCGTCTGACACAAACAAGGTGCATCGATGCGGAGGTTTATTCAACTTTGAGGATGGCGGAGGATCTTGTGGTAGTCCAATCATCTAAGCGAGTTCAATATGATGCGCATAGCCCAATTGAGCTCGGTTGAGATTGATTTTGATGTTGAGTTCAAGCCTAATTTTGTTGTCTTCTTTACCGAGAAAGTTGGAGTGGGGCGGTACTTATTTGTTAGTGCTTCAAATAGTATAGTAAAACTAAATTTTGATGAGGTTAGAGATTTGATCATGGTGAAGAAATTTTTCGCGAGGAAAAGAGTTGGTTGTGGCCCTTGATCGACCTTGAGTCTCGGAAACAAAAGCGGTTGAATCGAGGAAGCCAAATCGGGGTAGATCGAAGTCGAGGGGCAAAGATAAGCCCAAGAAGGATAAGAGTCAAATTAGTGTTACAATTGTCATGAACTTGGTCATTACAAGAGGAGTGCAAGAGCACAAGCTAAAACCTGAGGAATGCACCAAAGAAGAATGACAACTCGGCCCATACCGCCAGCGATGAGGACTCGGATGCATTGATTACTTGGTGTAGCGATCCGTTGGAATCGTGGGTGTTAAATTACGGAGCATCGTTTTATTAGATGCGGCCGATCTTGACAATGGAGAAATACACTTTCGGGAACTTTGGGAAGGTTTATCTAGGCGATGATGAGCCTCTTGGAAATCAAAGGGAAGGGAATGTTAGGATTAAGACACGAAATGGGGAATTTGTTTACAATTGAAAGATGTGAGACATATTCTGGTTTGAAGATGAATTTGATCTCGGTTAGGCGACTTGATGATGAAATTTTGTAGTGACTTTTGGGTGTAACATGTGGAAGATATCCAAAGGTGTCATGGTAGTGGCTCGAGAAATAAAGAGGAGCGTTGTAAATGACAGCAACACGGGATAGCATTGCTCTTTGCAAGTGAAAAGGGGAATGCAAATTTGTGGCATTGTTGTCTTAGCCACATAGTGAAAAGGGGATGAAAGTTATGTGCTCGAAGGGTAAAACTGCGGACCTCAAGGCAGTTGACATCGGTTTGTGTGAGGGACCATGTATTCAAAAAAATAGAAAATGGTTAGTTTTTTGAAGGGCCTTGAACTTTGAAGAAGCGAAATTTGGAGTTAGTCCACGGTGACTTGTGAGGTCGGCACGATGACATCCTTGGCGGAGCATCATATTACATGACTTTCATTGACTACTCTCGAGGAAGGTATGGGTTTATTTTTTGAAAAAAATAAGTCGATGCCTTTAATGCTTTCGAAGTGGAAGGCTCTTGTAAGAAACGAGGCGGGTCTCAAAAATTGAAGTCTTGAGATCGATAATGGTGGAAATCTGAGCTCAGGAGTTCAAAAAAGATTACGTGAGGCGAATGGAATCCGAATGGAGAAAAACGTGAGAGGAACCCCCGCAGAAGAATGGCGTGGCGAACGTATGAAACGGAGGACCTTATGTGAATGTGCTAGAAGCGTAAGATTGAAGTGTGGGCTGCCAAAGATATTTTTAGGCGAGGCGATTAACGCTGACGCGTGCTTGATAAGCAAAGGGACCCTCAACTCCTTTGGAAAATGGCATACCGAGAGGAGGCCTCGGCCTGCAAGAGGTAAATCTATCGTTTCTTCGAGTATTTGGGTGTGTTTCATATGTTCATGTTGATCTTTATGAGTAGAAGTAAGTTAGATGCTAAATCTATTAAGTGTCGTTTGTTGGATATGGCGGTGATGAGTTTGGCTATCGATTTTGGGATGAGGAAAACCGAAAGATAATTAAGTAGTCGAGATGTCATATTTAATGAGCGGATGTTGTACAAAAGGCAGTTGAGGATATCCAAAGAAGGTGGTTACGAGACTCGGGGTTGTGGAGTTAGACATTTCAAACTCGAATTGGGAGCAAGGGAGTTCTAGATGATCGGTGATTGTTGAGGAAGATCCGAAAGTACACCACCACCAACAATTCTCTGCGAGAGATCCACGAGAGATCGGAGATCACGATAGGTATTCACCTTCTCTTCATTATTTATTGTTGGTGATGGTGGTGAACACGAATGTTATCACGAGAGGCCACACATAGTGAAACGGGTTGACAAGTGGAAACTTGCAATGGATGATGAGATGAATTCATTGAAGACCAACGGAACTTGGGAACTAGTTGAACTTCCTAAGGTCAAGAAAGCCTTTGCATAATAAGTGGGTTTACGAGAATAAAGAGGAGGCTGATGGAAGAAAAACGATACAAGGCAAGATTGGTTGTGAAGGGGTTTCAATGAAACATGGTATTGACTATCTTGATGTTTTTTACTCGATGAGTGAAGCTAACTACCATTCGGTTAGTTCTCGAGTTTGGTGGTCTGCGAAAATTTGGTGTTAGAAACGGATGGATGTGAAAAGCAGTCTTTCTTCATGGTGATTTAGATGAGGACATCTACATGAAACAACCGGAAGGATACTTGTCTAAGGAATAGTGAGCTTGTTTGCAAATTGAAGAAGAGCTTGTATGGTTTGAAACAAGCTTCATTGCGATGGGTACAAGAAGTTTGATGGGTTCATACGAGATTGAGATCAAGAGGTGTGAAGTGACCATTGTTGTTACTTCAAGAGGTATGATGATGGTTATATCATTTTGCTATTATATGTTGATGACATGTTGATAGCGAGCTCTAGTCTTTCGGGAGGTGAGCAAATTGAAGGAAAAATTATCTCGAAGGTTTGCTATGAAGGATCTTGGAGAGGCCAAGCAAATCTTAGGAATGCGAATCGATCGTGATAAGGTGGCGGGAAAGTTGTATCTTTCACGAAATGAATACATAAAGAAAGTCTTGGAGAGATTTAGTATGGAAGATCTGAACCCGTTCCGGGTCCGTTGGGAAATCGATTCAAGCTATCCAACAAGGACTCACCTAATAGCGAAAGAGGAGGAACCTACATGCAAAACACTTATTATGCTTCACAATTGGAAGTTTGATGTATGCCATGGTGTGTACAAGACCGATATATTGCAAGGTGGGGAGTTGTTAGGTTGGTTTATGGACAATCCGGATGGCGACATTGGGAGGCGCGTGAAGTGGATCTAAGGTACTTGAGAGGTACTCTTGAACAAGCTTTGTGCTTTGAGGGCAAAAGCGTTGAGTTGGCGGGATATGTTATTCTGAGACTTGGCATCAAATGATCTCGACAAAAGGAGGAGTACTACGGGTATGTGTTTACTTTTGGTGGTACAATGATCTCTTGGGCTTCTAAGTTGCAAAAGATCGTAGCTTCGATCCACTGCGAAGAGAAATACGTTCGCGATCCAATGAAATTTAAAAAAATGGTTTGGTTCTGAGAATCTTTCATGTGAGTTGGGGAATGAGCAAAAGGATAGTATTATGTATAGTGACGGTCAGTGCTATTCACTTGGCAAAAATTGACCTTTCACTCGAGACCAAGCACATCGAGTTGAGTTATCATTATATTCGTTACCTCATTGAGAACAAGATCTTACAGCTGATGAAGATCCGGGGAAGTGAGAATCCTGCTGACATGTTGACTAAGGTTGTGACCTTAGAAAGTAGAAGTTATGCATGACTTCAAGCGGCCTTGAAACCCCGCATAAGGCAGGCACTACTATCGATTGAGAGAGAGACCATTGAAACGGAGGAGACAAGTTACAGTTGGAGTCAGTCTCCAGGTGGGAGATTGTTGGGATTGTTGGAGCCTGAGTGAGACGGGGATGCAGAGCACGGGAGGCGCTCGACCAAGCATTGAGGTCGAGCACATATGCTCGATCGAGCACCCCTTTCCCATATCAAGGAGCTCGAGCAAGCAGTCTGATCGAGCAGAACCGCTCGACCAAAGCCCTTGGTCGAGCGGTTCCGGAAGCCTGGACGCGGAATTAGGGCTTCGGCCCAGCCTCTTGTTTAAATACTTTTGACTCATTGTATTTGCCTCTTGTACGAAAATAACACACGAAATAGTAGATCTCCTGGCTTGGTAGTGCCCCTAGACGTAGTCATTCATGAAAACTTGGTAATCAAATTTGTTGTTCCTTAATGCTTGTTTACATTATTTTCTCCCTAATTGATGCTTAAATTGGAGTAGTTGATATAACTACCAGTTTCCTTGCTCATTGGTTCCCAATTCTTGAAGGGTTGAGTGGAATTAAACTGTTGACTGAAGATAAGTTCCCTAATTTATGCAAATGGGTTGACAATTACTCTAATGATGCATTTGTTAAGGAAAATCTGCCTCCTAGAGAGCGTTTGGTCGCCATGTTCAAAGCTGCCTTTGAAACTGGTAGTCTGTATTAGGTCCAAATAGAGTATGGTATTTGGAAAAGTTTTTATTGTGTATCTGCATGAAATTATAGAGATGTATGTGAAATAACGATGATTTAGTATCAAGAATCGTCTTATAATTAATTTTGATCGTGTCTAATTTTAGTCATGTATATTTTTACTTTGATCATTTTGGTGACAATGATGGTCCTTTTGATGTCAATTTTGGTCCTATATGTTTTGTGTTTTTCATTTTCGATTCTTCTAACGTTAATTTTCGTTCAAAAAGACCAAATTGAAAAAAGTAAAACATAACTTTAAGGGTATGTTTGTTTCGGGATTTAGGTGTGCGGGGGAAGTTATGACTTCGAAATCCTGTGGATTTTAAAGTCTTGGTGAATAGTAAAAAATATGTGTTTGTTTTGAGATTTTGATAGGGTGAAATTTTACTTTATGACAAATCAATATATAATAATGATTGATATGATATTATTATATTGTGATGAGAGTGAGGAAAATAATGATGTAATTGTATTGAATTTTGTGAAAAATAGGGGTGTATATGTACTTTATAGGGGAGGATTTTGAAGTTTAATTTTAAATCTCAAACTATAATGAGACATGGTTTTCAAACTCCTAAGTTCTAAGTCCATCCGGGTGAGTCCCAAAACAAACATACCCTAATATATTAAAAAGAGGCTTGCATATGGAAAATATTTTTGGACGATTCTACCCATTCCTTTTTTTCACTTGTGCAGTTTAGCCCGTCTATAAATAATTAATTAATTATTTTTTCCTTCATTTATTATTATTATTATTATTAACACGTCTTATTAAATCTTCTAATTAAATTTCTTTACTCCTTCAAGTTCCTACGTCTACTCACCTTTTAATTTTAAAGATTTTTATTTTATCTTTAATCTATAATTTGTAATCAATCTATTTTATATTGAAGAGTGGCTCGGTTATTATTTTACTATTTCACCCTTGTCATCTTTTTATTTAGTTCACTGTGGTCCCATTTTGTATATATATATATATATATATATTAACAATTGCCTAACTTCTCATCTCCGCAATCATAATTAACCTAATCAATCACTCATCAGTCATCATCAATGTTAAAGAGAACCTTCACCGGCCTTCCATGATACCATCCGTTTCCTTCGCTCTGCGTATGCTTAACGACAAGATTGTATCGTCTGTTTCATAAGATAATTTAGAAGCGTCTTGAATATAAAATAAAACGTGTAACTATTTCAAACGAAAACAAACGAAATATATTTCTATACTAATATTCTTTTTTTCAGTATAAATAAATCGCGTTTTTTTCAACATAAAAAATTTCACTTTTAAAATCTTATTTATGAGTCTGCATCAAGTCTTATTTATGCATATAATACCTAGCCTTGGCTTCTCCACTTCCCAAAAAAAAGTTGGCTTTTTATTTTTTAAACTTTTTATTCTAATTTTTTTTTTTTCTGCGTATTTGTTTTACAGATGATTGCAATAGCAGGAATGATGACAACGACTGATCACAAATCTAATTCTTCTGACTCTGCTTTTTGTTCCTGTATTCAGAAATTGTATCATTTCCAAAAGGCAAGACCATTTGGTTCAATTATTCTGTCGAAAAAAGTTCGCTTCACTTTGATTAATTTTATTGTAGATGTTAATTTGTCAGTCAGCTTCACTTTGATTTATTTCATTTTAAATGTTAATTTGTTATATTCTCTGTTTTGACAGGATGCATCGATACGTCTGGTTTTAAGTGCAGCCAACGAGAGGGGATGGACGTCCACCGGGACGGGACGAAAAGAAAAGAAAGCAACTCAGACCCTTAGATTCATAATTGCGATTATTTCCGCAATCATTACAGGTTTGCAGTCATCATCCTTTAAATTCCAATATTTTACAGATGTGGATTTGAATAAATTAAAATATAGCTTACCCAATTATCTCCAAATTCAAATGATTTGTAATGGAGAGAAAATATGGAGGACCGTAATTACTTTTGCTTCTAGGGGACGACTTGACAAGATGCCAATCATTAGACTCTGAGGTATATATATGCTACTCCATTTTACGGTTTCTTTTGTTTATTCAATTGCTTAATATTCTTAATTTTTGGCAATTTGTTTTGTTTTGATTATGAAAAAGTTGGAGTCAATCATCATTACGTTAATTGGAATTCTTAATCTGATGTGTGTGTTACAGGTGTGATCACTGCAAGAAACCTTCTCCAGAGGTATTACTATCTCCGCCCCAAGATGACTTGAACAGTTGACTTTTACACGCATTTTTGCGAGCGAATTTTTTATTAGTACTTGAAATGATAAAGTGACTTTTAAGGAGGGGTATGATAGATAAGGGGTTCATCTATCACATCCTCCTTAAAAGTCATTTTATCATTTCAAGTATTAATACAAAACTCGCTCGCAAAAATGCATGTAAAAGTTAACTGTTCAAATCATCTTGGGACGGAGGGAGTATTTAATTTAAATGTGTTGAGAAGTGTTCTTTAAACTACAAAGCATTGCTTTGGCGTCTAAATATTGGTCTTATGTATGTTTTTTTTGTATTTGCATATGAGAAAGTTGTTTATGCTCTAACTAGGCCGTCACTTATTTCTTCACTCTTAATTTTTTTTTTCTACTTTTGAGTATTTAATTGGGATAACAGCTGGAAAAAAATAATGTTAGGGTTGAGCTGAAATTTTGAAGTTGGGAAGAAGTCGCATTTTGGCTGGGAAGACAAGAAGTCGTAATGATGGTACAAAATTCTGCAAAGCTAATTGTTGATGCGATGCTACATCAGAACTTCCCCTTGCGTGGCCACACATTATCATGTTATCATTTGGAATTGCAATTACAGTTGATAGGCTTAATTCCATTATTACGTTATCATGATATTATATTTAATTATCAATTATTCTGCACGGAGAAATGTACCTGTTGTGGAAGAGAGGAAGGGAGTGTGAAGATAAAGAATACTATTGTCATGAGAAAAGAGATGATTATTAAACAATACATAGACTCATGTAGATTTCTCCTATCTTGCTTTTCCTCTTGTTGGTGGGTCATGATGTTTGGTGGGTCATGACTCATGTAGATTTCTCCTATCTTGCTTTTCCTCTTGCTTCTAGCAAACATCATGATTCAGAAAGTATACACTTGTGATCTCTCTCTCGTATTATTTTTTTCATTATTGTTGAAGAAAAAGAATACCCCGGGTGCTTCCAACATTGAAAATTTGACTCAACTACTGTTCTTTGTGTATGAGAGTCAGCTCAGGTCCTCTATCATGTGGACTCCCACATGTAACTATTTTTCATTTTTAGTATATTACTATATTTCACAGTTTTCAATTGTTGTTTGAATATCTATTTGGTTATATAATTATGAAGAGTTTCAACAAGTGAACAATCATCTATGAATTCACCCATCTCGCATTCTCGCTCTAGGGGTAGCAAATGACTTTTTTTTTTCTTATTTTGGTCAGGTTCAGAGTAGGAACTAAAAACTGGTTAATTCAGCTTGAGGTTCATTGATTTTATTTCATTCCTATATAGCATATCTAAACTCCTCTATCCAAACACACCTCAAAATTATATATTTAGTAAAAATTTAAGGGAGGAGGTTATAGTTGGAAACAAATGTTTATTTTCTTCTTTTCAGATTGGGAATTTACATCTTGATACTAATCACATATTCCAAAGCTATTGGAACTTCAGAGACTCAGACGGTCTGGATCAGATTGGAGGATTCAAAGTTGGATGTCCTTAGATTTTAAGCTTTACCAACAAATTTCAAGAATATTATGCACTTTGAGGTTTGCAATTCATTTTGGTGAAAATTTATAATTAATTTAACGATTGACTTTTACGACATTTAGATTTTTTGCCTCAAGGCAGAAGTTGATCCTGGAAATTGGAGTTTACATTTGCATTCCTCGAGAGTTTTTCTTTTCATTCGTTCTTGACATCTTGTTAAAGCTCTAGTTCGAGCCGTCGTTGTTTTCTTTTAACATCATTTGAAATCTATTTTTATAAATTTTGGTTCGTGTAAGGTTCATAGGTGAATCATCATGCACATCTTCTCTGGTATTAGATTTTCTTATTTTATTTAAAATTCGCATTTTAGTAGTTAATTGGGGCTTCTTTTTGCATTTCTTTTTGTGATCATTGTTTAATCAAATGTCTTTTGTTGATTGGAGGTGTGACTCATTACAAGAACGATATAGCATAAGATATCTATCAATATGTAACAATATTGACTTCATGTATGGTAACGATGTAACGCACGTAGTAAACAACTAGTCAAATTAAAATTTGACAAGACTTGACAATTCTTGATATTAATACAATAAACGATATATATTGTGTTTATCATGTCGAATTGTACACATAGAGTATATACTGTTTTTTTTTTGACAGACACATGGAGTATATACTTTTGATTTGAGGTCATTTAGTACAAAATGATATATTCTAATTAGAGTAGGTGTATTAGTATTAATGTTTAAGGTGGTGTTCTAATTCAAGGGTGCATTTCCTTAAAGATGGGAGTGCTAATAACCTGGGCCTTGGTCTTTTCTTTTTGCAAGATTGGGCTTTTATATTTCTTAGTGGTTAAGCCCGCTATATTTGAGCTTGATTAGTAGCCATTCTGTATTTTATTTTGGCACCCTTTCAGCCCTGTTCACTTTTTCATTTCTTCTTTGATGATATCATCTTAGGGCCCATTTACTTTGGATGATAATATTGAATAATAATTAATTATTTAAGTTTGTCATTCATTTACTTTTGTTTGATAAAAAATAATTAAATTTCGGAGCCTCCAGATATGGCCCAAAAATTGAAATTATATTTGATATTAAATCCCATTAAAAGATGTGTGAAAAGTTATTTTCAATGGGATATGGTTTCAATGTCAATATTAGCCCTAAAACAATTTATAAAACACGACCTTAATTGCCAGATTTGTAGCCGCTGCTATTGAAATCGAAAAAGCAAGCAAAGATGCAAAAGTACGAGTCCATAGAACTGCCTCATCGTCCTCGTCGAATACACCGCTAGTGACAGAAATTGAACTAGGTGTGGTTGTCTGGGTTTGCGCGGAGTTCAAAAGTTTTATTCGGATTTGTTTTACAGAAACTTTGAATTGCTGGTTTTGGTCTCTGATTTCTGGTTATAGATGTCGAGTGACGAAAATGGGTGCAGATTCGACGGTATTTAGTTTAAGCAGCGACGAGTTTGGGTATCCTTTCACAATTTCCCGGTCTATTAAAAATGGAATCAATTCACCGGCGTTTAACTTCAATTCAGATAATGGGATTTTTTGGAGTCGCATTGAATTGGGTTGTTCCCAATTTGTTCAGATGATTCAGTTTAATTTATTAGTGTCTGGTTATGGATTTGCCGGCCATGGATTTTCCGTTCTACAGATTGTTGCCGTCAGAGATGGATTCCAATTTCAAAGATTTATTACTTCCTGCGAGTTTTTTGTTTCATCAACCAGAGAGAAGACGTCATTAGTTTTTTGTTTTTATTGCATTGGTTTTGTTTTCCAAATTCCAAGTCACACTATTGATATTTTTTTTTATATTCATTGAACTATGAGCCTACATTTTCTTTTCAATCAAGCTATCTTCTGCTATTTTGAGGGTAATTGCTTCAGAATTTTCAATTTTGAATGACAAACTTGCAGTTTTGTGGAGAATCGATTACAGTGAATAGAGGGTATTTCAGTAAATTGGTGGATTGAGTATCATCGGTTTCATTCTATCAAGTATATAATTAATAAGATAGAAAAATTCAATCTTCATCCCACCTTATCGTATCAAATGTAATTCTTATTTTTGAAGTAAATAGAGCCTTATATATCTTATTGTCACGTTGTACCCCCTTTTGTTTTTTTTCATGATTAGAGCTGCACAAAAAAAATCGTGATCAGCGGTTTGCTTCTTGGCCTATTTCTGTAGAAACCAATTTCAAATTGAATATTGTGATTAAATTTTAAATATGAGAGTAAAATTGCCGTCGGAATCCATTACCAAACTTTGCAATTGTATACTGTGCACATAGTGATATTGAATTTCCACCATTGGATTTGAACTCTGTATTTTGGGGATGACCATGATTACGAATGTCACACTATGTGATCAACTTTATTATAAATTTATGACAGTGGTTACTACCTCCGTTTTGTTTTTGTTTAATTATTTTACGTTTAGCTCATGTTTTAGTGAACGAGTTATTTATTAGTATATGAAATGATAAAGTTACTTTTAAAAGTATAGGATAGATGATGGGTAGAATAATCATGCACACCTTAAAAATCTTTTTATCATTTCAAATACTAATAAACAACTCGTTCACTAAAATACGGGTAAAATAGTAAATAGACAATATAAAGCAGGACGAACGGAGTATTATTTTATACTCCCTCCGTCCTATTTTTTATTATTCAGTTACTGTAGACACGAAAATTAAGAAAAAATAGGAGATAATAGTATTAAATGGTGTAAAATTAATTTAATTAATTGAGGAAAATAATATTATTAAATGATGTAAAGTGAGTTTGGTGGAGAGAAATAATAGTATTAAATAGTATAGAAAATTGCTTTATTTACTTTTTAAAAAATGACCAAATAAAATTAAGATATCTATTTATAAAAAATGAATAATCAAAATTAGAATAGAGAGAGTACGTCGTAAACGAAGCTCAGCTTACAATGAACACATTATATTTCAAAGGTGAAACACATGCCAAAGAACGTGGGGAGACAGGATAATATATTGAAAGACATTTTCATGTGAAACTGCCGGCCACATTAATAGAGAGTGATGGAACGTGTGTATTATTTATCGAGAGTGATAACGCGTTTAATAATAAAGCGGCATACGTGTGTAGGATTGATATCTTTGAAGATATTTTTATAAGTGTGTAGGATTGATATCTTTGATGATATTTTTTTTAATCAAATCTTTGATGATTTTTTAGATTATCGTGGATGTCATAATTTTCTATTATTATAATTAATATTTTTTAATAATATAAATCATACATTTTAATTAATTTTACAAAATTTTCATGTAAAACTTATTCACCCAATACTAATTAACGTTTTCTATTTCAATTCGGTTAGTATTGAAGTCAAACGAGTAAAATATAATGGGTAAATTGTGTCAAATTTCCCTGTGATTTGCAAAATTGATTAAGACATGAAACCCCTTGTGGTTTTTTAATATGGGATTATGTCATTTTTCAACAAAAATGGTGGAAAAAACACAAAAAAACGAGTGTGTAATACACTTTTCATTATATCAACAAAAATTGGGGTTTTACACCATATTTATAAAATTACAAAGGGGTTTCACATAATTTTTAAAACACGGGGGGTTTGACGTCGATTTTTCACACCGTGAGGGGGTTTGTCACAATTTACCCAAAATATAATACTAATCCACTCTATCACACGCATTGATCAAGTAACAGGTTAAACAAAAGCAAAATTAAGAAAGAAAATTCAGTTAGAAAACAAGTTAGCCATCACTATAAATTGAGAGCCCTCCAACCAAAACAAAAAAATCATAATTCTTGCATCTATAAAATTTTACTAGTTAAGAATATGTCGGCAACGATGAGGCTACTTGGGGCTTGGCACAGCCCTTTTGTTAAGACAGCCCAAATGGTTCTGAAAATGAGCGGAGTTAATAAATATGAATACTTTGAAGAAAATCTGTTCAAGGATGAAAAGTCCCAGCGATAAAGCGACGGTCCCCGTGCTCATACACCACGCCCAAACCATTGTTGGTCATTAAACACTTCGACGATAAAAAACAAGAAAAAGAAAACATTGATGATCAAATTTCTTGGATCAACATTGATGCTATAAAATGTATTTGTTTTAATTTGTTCTTCTTTAATTCATTCTTTTTTCTTTTATATATATAATAGCTAGCCACTAATGTCATAACTGATGATTTAGGGGAAAATGTTTTCAGTCCCTAACTTTGTAGTTATCAACTTTTTGTTTTGGTGCTTTTGAATTTTACATTTTGATTTTTATCTGTAATTTTACACACTTTTGAGATTTTTGTCATTTTAACTTTTGAAATTTTAATTTTCATTCAATAACTTACATTTTTTTACTAATTTTTTATTTTGATTTATTAAGAAAATTAAAGTTTAAAAGTCGATAGGGCCAAAAAGTTAAACGTGTGTAAGTTAGAGAATAAAAATTAAAATTTAAAACTCAATAGGACTAAAAAGTTGAAAATGTATAAAGTACGTGACAAAAATCAAAATTTCAAAGTTAATAGATTCAAAATTAAAAAGTGATATAATTACTGAATGTAAAATATATGTTTCATTTCATTGTGATACACGCTTCGCTTTAATTTGTGGTTTTAAGGATTAGTTGTACCATATTAGTGGGACACAATTAATATTTATCAATAAAAACAATTAATATTCAATAAAAATAATTGAAGTTTATCAACTAATATATTTTAATAAAATAATTAATATTATTTAATAAAATACTTGGCAGTTGGCACAATGCAACTGGTGTAATTTATCTAGTTATTGATATCCGTGGTATTCCCTTGACAGGGCCGCTCCTATTAAGCCTATTGAAATTCGTCTGAAACCATGTTGGAAAATATGGTCCTATTTTGCAACTTGCTATATCTATGTTTTCATGGATAAAATAGATGTCAGTTATAATAACTTTTCAGGCCCTCCATCCCAATAGTCATGTTGTTCAGTTGAACCACAATAGGTTTTAGGATCAAATATTTGATCATTTATATGTACATTTACAAATAATGATCTCGTTCTCCAACAACCAATTGGAAGGATTGTTGGGAGAAGATATGAAGGTTAGTAGTTGTCAATTTGAATAACAATCATCTTTCTGGTGGAATTCCACATGCTTTGGGCTCGTTACCCGAAGCTTTGAAGAATTGTCGACATTTGCAATAGATATCGGAGGCAATCAATTGACAGGAAATATTCCACCATGGTTCGGTGAAGTCTATTCAAATATGACGTATCTTAGCTTACGTCGAAATAGGCTTTATGGTAGTATTCCTCCACAAATATGCAAACTAACTCTGCTTCAAATGTTGGATCTCTCTGGGAATAATATATCTGGAGAAATTCCCAAGTGCTTCAATAATTTTACTTCATTAGTTGACGAGTATACAACAGCTAACCCCATAATTCGCATTCCCATCAATGGCAACGACTACATTGCCTACGCGATGGAAAGGCCGTGATTCAGAGTACAAAAATATTTTGGGACTTCTTAAGCTTATTGATCTTTCAAGCAATGTTATAGGTGGATGCATCCCCGAAACGTTTTCCAATTTGAGGGGACTGGTTTCTTTAAACTTATCAAAAAATAGTCTGGCAGGAAACATAAATCCGAATATTGGTGAGATGAAGATGTTAGAATGTCTTGATCTATCGCTAAATCAACTCTCGGGTGCGATACCCATTGGCTTGGCGCAACTGTCTTTTTTGAATGTTCTTGATTTGTCAAACAATAATTTGTCGGGCAAGATTCCAACGAGTACTCAACTACAAAGCTTCAATGAATCATCCTTTGTTGAAAATTTTGAACTATGTGGGAAACCTCTCAAGGTGTGCTCAAAGGACGACCTAAGGCCATCCATCACTGTTGTCGAAGAAGATATGGAGGAAGAAAATGACGGACTTTTTGGCCTATGTTTTATGCAAGAAGTTGGTATATCACTGGCTTTTGGGTTCATTATTGGATTTTGGGGAGCAATTTGTTCTTTGTTGATGAAGAAATCTTGGAGAAGTGCATTCTTTAACTTCTTCGAGTCAATTGGAGATTGGTTGTTTGTTACTACAACTCTGTTTCTTAACAAATTCAGATGGAAGTGAACTCAAGGTAACTCACTACTTTTATGTGTTTATCTTCATATTGTTCAATTTCTTGTAATTAATGTCATATGGATATTTTATGAAAAAAATATTCCCTTTATGCATAGGTTGTAAAGTATGATACTATAACATTTGAAAGATGCAAGCTCTTTGAAATTTGTATTACAGTTCATCTTCCAGGTCACGGTATTGTTCATCTTCTCTTACTCTCAGCTATTTAATCTTCTATGTGTTTCTTACTTACACCCACATTATCATTGTTTTTAACTTTATAAGTATAAACGGCTAGCAAAATTGCTTATATATATTTATTAAATGCACACCTCATATTTTCAGATGTAACTATTCTCTGAAGACATGCAAAGTTCGTGAGGCGTCAAATGGATTGAACAAAACAAATCATAGGCAAGATTCAACAGCTTCTAAAATTATGTATTTACATTCTTAAGGGTTCGCAAACGCCACACTATTTATTAGTTTGTTTGGAAAAGTTGAATATTTCTATTAATTTCCAATTTTGCATTGCCAATTAACGGTAAATGAAGGATATTTATATGTGTATGTGGGAAAAAAATCAATTGTATCTTTTCACACCTATAATTCAATTGCAAACGATATTCAGTTATACAAACTTCTAACAATCTAGCCAACTGTAAACATAAGCAGGTAAGTAGTCTAAGTAAACCATTCATGTTGTATTCACTAAAACATATTCATTGCAATGCATACGCAAAAATTCATTCCTTAGAAAGAAGAAACGATGAGCCCATTACGCAACCACGCCATTATATATCATCTACCCAATAAATTACTGCATAACTTACGCAGTATTAGAGCAGGAAAAATGTTTGCAAGGTTATAGTCTCCTCTCCAACGTCACCCCATATTGTAGTCGATGAATCATTTTAATAGTCTGATCTGCATTGCCTACTTTATCTGATTATAAAATGTTAGAATTATCTATAGACAAAAACTCATATGAGACGGTCTCATGCATGAGACAAGATACAACCTAGCACAAATCACACTCACCCCTCCCAAAATGCTAAAGCGTCAATGCCCAACTTATGTCTCGTCTCACCATGAGACGGTCTTATGCAAGTGTCTCTCTTGTCCCAAGGGTACGAATTTTTTATTCAGTAAGGGTGGCGAAATTTTAGAATCCCAACGAAGGTGAAATGATAAAATTTTACGATTTTAAAGTATAAATATAATTTTTTTGAAATATATAGTACAAAAAAATTTCATCCCATAGGGGGCGATCGCCCCGGTGCCCCCCTAAATCCATCCCTGAATATGACTCTAATAAAATCTTCCACCTGCATGACACAATGTTAATGAATAAGTATTGAATTTCAAAACTTCCAGGGAGATTACTCGATTTCCGGCTTATTCAATTGTTAAAGAATTCATTATTGAATTTCAAAACTTCCTGGGAGATTACTCGATTTCGGGCTTATTCAATTGTTAAAGAATTGATTTGCTCTTTTTTTTCTTGAAATTGTTAAAGTGCAGTGTTACAAAATAATACTAGATCTCTCCTTCCCGAATTTAATAATACTTTTGCTAAAACGGTCTCCAGAATTCGTTGGAACATTTCCTAAAAAAAAAATAAAGCAACTACATTATTTTAAATTTTATCCAAAAACATTTAGGACATGTTTGTTTCGCGACTATCCCGGCCGGACTTTGGACTTTACAATCTCAAACCCCCTTTTGTTTTGAAACTTAAAGTAAGGATTTTGAAATCCTATTAACTCTACTCTATTTCATCACCAATTACTAATCTACTTTTTATTCTCTCTATACACTCACATCATCTACTTTTTTATTCTCTCAATACACTCAAAATAATATAATAATATTACATCAATCAATTTTTCTATCATCCTACCCTATAAAATCCCACAATAAATATACATCTTAACTATTTATCAAGATTTTGAAATTCTAGGACTTCAAAGTCCCGGATTTCCCACGCCCACTATAAGTCCAAAACAAACATGCCCTTAAAAAATTACACACAATGTCATTACTTTTCTCATATTAAAGTCAATTTTATTATCTTTTATTTACATCACATGTCATTATTTTACCATTTACACCCTCCACAAAAAGCAACTTATACTAATAAACAAGTCCCCCATTAGAGTGGGTCTAATGTGCACCCGGGTGCACCGTGCACTCATAGTGCATTTTAAAAACGTGCAACTATACAAAATAGAAACGTGCAACTATTTCAAACAAAAGCATGCAACTATGTTCCCATATTAACAATTGCACTTTTCTGTGTAAATAAGTCGCATTTTTCAGCATAACAAGTTGCACGCTTCTAAAATACACTATGAGTGCACGATGAATCTGAGTGCATACAAGACCTAGCCCCTCATTAAACTCCGCACAAACAGTAAATGTGTCATTAAGTCAGGGACGGAGGGAGTAGCAATTTAACTATGTGGGGTCGACTATATGTAGAATACTTCAAATTAAATAATTTTTATGATGTAAATAATTCTCATACCTCTGATATTTTTTATTGATATAAATAATTATTGAGTTATGTAAATAACCATTTAGGATGAAAAATATAAGGATCGGTTGGTTAAGGTCACCATAAATTTTGGAATTTACGTACACGGTACAGATGCCACCTGTTCAGATCACTTAAATGGATCCTCAAGTTGAAAAGTCAGCACGACTATGGAGGGAAATATCTGACACTGTCTTAAAGGTTGACTTGCACCGGGTCTTTGAAGCAAAGCATCTTCAAGTCTTTAAATAGTTAATTGGTTAAGCACATAATTCGTATATAGTATTCTACACTTTGTAACATTGATCCTTAAAGAAAACAAAAAAATAAAATGGTCCATCACAAAAAATATACCACTATTTTATTTCTTAGCCTGTTAATGGTTATGATAGTTTTCATGGAATCTGATTTTCAATTTGCTTTGGGAGAAACATTA
Organism: Stenogyne calaminthoides; assembly: GCA_037126765.1. NCBI lineage: Eukaryota > Viridiplantae > Streptophyta > Magnoliopsida > Lamiales > Lamiaceae > Stenogyne > Stenogyne calaminthoides. The sequence goes on from JBBCBC010000007.1 coordinate 41,406,020, forward strand.
ACAAGGTGTGCAGACAGTGAGAGGCAAGCTCTTCTGGTGTTCAAACAAGGCCTAGTAGACGAAAACGACGTTCTGTCGTCACAAAAAAAGAATGCTGCAAATGGCGTGGCATCCGAAGCAGCAACGCCTCTGGCCACGTGGTTTCTCTCCGACTTCAAGATTTATCTTTGGGAGGTAAGATTAGTTCTTCGTTAAATCATTTGATTGAATTGGACCTAAGTGACAACGATTTATCGGGGAGAATTCCTCCTCAGTTAGGAAACCTTACAAACTTGAAAAGACTTGAGCTCGCGGGCTCCCACCACCTCTGGTCAGAGAATCTGTATTGGCTTTCTAGCCTCTCGTTGTTATCGCATGTTGATTTGCTTGGCACAAACATAAGTGATACCAATTTGCTACGACACGTAGTGCAGGAACTGTACTTGACGGACTGTAAGCCTACTGATCATCATGTTCCAATCTCTACTGCTCCTCTCTTTTTTAACTCCTCCGCCTCGATTTGTCTCGTAACCAACTCACTTCATCCACGTTGCGCTTTCTGTTAAGCAACTTAAGAGCGAGTTTTGTTGTTTTAGACATGTCGGAAAATAAACTTAATGGTCCAATTCCGGATGCCTTAGGAAGACTGACTTCTCTCCAATTTCTTTCTCTTCATGATAACATGCTTGAAGGTGGGATTCTGATATCTTTCGGTAATTTCAGTCATTTGCAAACTCTGTTAATCTCGGATAATAACTTGGGGGTTCCGTTTGAGGAATTACTCGGGAACCTATCTTCTTCCGCGCAATTGATGGTTCTACTGCTATCGAATTCTCAACTTACGGGGACAATCCCTGCAGCAAGTCTTGCAAGACTTTCCAAGCTTGAAATTTTGTATCTGTCTTCTAATTCTTTGCAAGGCACAATATCTGAGGCTCATTTTATCACACTTCACAATTTGAAGGGATTGGATCTATCCTCAAATTCATTGACCCTCGACTTGAGCCATGATTGGATTCCTCCCTTTCGTTTACAAGCTTTACTTTTATCAGGGTGCAACGTCGGCCCATCTTTCCCAACATGGCTTCAGACTCAGATAGATTATATTAGGCTTGATCTTTCCAATAATGGTATTTCGGATGAAGTACCAAAATGGTTTTGGAACTTGACTACTCATATATCGTACTTAAATCTCTCCCATAATCAGATGAGTGGCACAATTCCTGATTTGTCGTCATCCAATTACATTAGCAGAATAGATGTTAGTGATAATAAGTTTTCAGGCCCTCTGCCTTTTCTCTATCCTAGTACTCTAGTTGTTCAACTGAGCCAAAACAGGTTTTCGGGATCAAATATTTCACCTTTTGTCTGCACATTTACCAATAGGGATTTTATGTTTCTTGATCTCTCCGATTACCAGTTAGAAGGGATGCTTCCCGACTGATGGGAGAACGTAACAGGGTTAGTGGTTCTGAATTTGAATAGCAATAATCTTTCTGGTGGAATTCCACGTTCTTTGGGCTCTTTATCCAAACTCAAAACGCTGCACTTGCGAGGTAATAATGTGTCTGGGGAGTTACCCCCAAGTTTGAAGAATTGTCAACTTCTGCAGCTAATAGATATTGGAGGCAATCAATTAGCCGGGACTATCCCGCCAAGGTTAGGTGAACTCTATGCAAATATGAAGTATCTTAGCTTGCGTCGAAATAGATTTTATGGTGGCATTCCTCTAGAAATATGCAAATTAGCTATGATTCAAATGTTGGATCTCTCTGAAAATAACATATCTGGAAAAATTCCCCAGTGCTTTGACAATTTTACATCATTGATTAGCACTAACAGAACAACTATCACCACGATTCGAAACCCCTTTGATAGTAACGACTATGTTGACTATGCGTTAGTTAACTGGAAAAATCGGGAATCAAGCTACAAAAGTACTTTGGGACTTCTTACGCTTATTGATCTTTCAAGCAACAAATTAGTTGGAAGCATTCCCAGAGCGTTTTCCAATATGAAGGGGCTGGTTTCTTTGAACCTGTCGAGGAATGGTCTAACGGGAAACATGGATTCGAATATTGGTGAAATGCAGATGTTAGAATGTCTTGATCTGTCACGAAACCAACTCACGGGTGAGATACCCGTTGGGTTGCCACGATTGCATTTTCTGGCCGTTCTTGATTTGGCCAACAATTTATCTGGCAAAATCCCAACAAGTACTCAACTACAGAGCTTCAACGAATCGGCTTTTGCTGGGAATTCTGAACTGTGTGGGAAACCTCTCAAGTTGTGCCCAGAAAACGACAACACTACTGTTGGAGAAGATATGAAAGAAGAAAATGATGGACTTTTTGGCCTATCTTTTATGCAAGAAGTTGGTATAACACTTGTGTTTGGGTTCATTGTTGGATTTTGGGGAGCAGTTGGCTCTTTGTTGATGAAGAAATCTTGGAGAAGTGCATTCTTTAACTTCTTTGATGCCATTGGAGATTGGTTGTGTGAAACTACAACTCCGTTTCTGAACAAGTTCAGACAGAAGTGAACTGATCAAGGTAACTCACTACTTTTATGTGTTTTATCTTCATATTGTGCTTTATAAAATCAAAATTTAGATGATTCGGATTCTAATTCTTAGTCCTTTCATACTTAAATGCACGCCTCATATTTTCAGATGTAACTACTCTCTGAAGACATGCATGTTGGGTTATAGAGCCTGAGTGAAACGGGGATGCAGGCGCCTTGGCGCTCGACCCGGTGCTTTCGAGGTCGGCGAGTGTGTGCTCGGTCGAGCCCCCCCCTTTGCAACCAGTGAGAAGGCGCTCGAGCAAGGTTCTTGTCCCGAAGCGAAAACCGCTCGACTAAGGGCTGAGGTCGAGCGGTTCCGAGGCCTGTCTGTGAGGCCCAGTTCATTTTCTAGGGTTTCGGCCAGGATGGGCCAAACCTAGGTTTCTATTATAAATATCCCCTGACTCCCCCATTGTATCTTGCACTACTTGCACTATCTTATACGATATAGTAGATCTCTCCAGGCTTGGTAGTGCCCCCTGGATGTAGTCGATGATGAAACCGGTAACCAAATTGTTTGTTCCGTAATTAGTTGTTTTCATTATTTTCTCCTATAATTGCTTGTTTAAAATTCTAACAACTGGTATCAGAGCATCAGGCTCAAGGAATCTGGTGGGAGCAATAATGGTGGCTCAAGGAAATTATCATTGAGAAGGTTGATGGAACGGATTTGGATTTGTCGCTCGGTATGTAGGGCACAACCAATCAACGTCCCGAGAACGTACAAAGGCGCCGAAAGCAAAATTTGGTTGGTCGAAAGCGAAACCGCTCGACCAAAGCCCCGTGTCGGCGGGTTCGTCTTGATTCATGAGTATGGGCGTTGCTTGGAGTAGGTGGTTGGATCTGAAGATCAAGATGGGCGTTGACACGTGGGTGAGATCGTTGTATCGAGTTGGATGCAAGATCAAGATGGGCGTTGACACGCGTGGCGTGATCGTTATATCGGGTTGGATGAGAGATTGGGAAGGCGAGAAATTCTGGTTGAGTCGATCTCAGGGTGGGAGATTGTTGGGATTGTTGGAGTCTGAGTTGCGGAATGAGTCCGGGGAGGACAAGACGTTAAACTTTAGTTGAGGTCGTGCACTTCCGCTCGATTATCGATCTCGGTGGGGAGATTGTTGGGTTATGGACTGAGTGAAACGGGGATGCGGTGGCCTTGAGGCCTTCGACCCGGTCTTCGAGTCGGCGGTGTGCTCGATCAGCGCCCTATTCTGCAGCCAGTGAGAAAAGCGCTTCGAGCAAAGTCTTGTCGAGCGAAACCGCTCGACCAAGGGCTGAGGTCGGCGATTCACGGGGCACGTATTTTTTAGGCCCGATTCATCTTCTAGGGTTTCGGCGGGATGGGCCAAACCTGAGTTTCTATTATAAATACCACGACTCCCCCATTGTATCTTGCACTACTTTGTTTTATATCTTATCTGATATAGTAGATCTCTCACCCGGCTTGTAGTGTTCCTGGCGTAGTCATTCTGAACCGAAAGTAACCAAATTGTTTGTCTCTAAATTCCGTAATTCCATTATTTTCTCTCATAATTGCTTGTTTAAATTCCTAACAACGCAAAGTTCGCGGGGCGTCAAGTGGATTGAATATTTATACGCTTCAATTTAATAGCTTTTAGAATCACCTATGTACAATGTTAAGAGTTTGCAAACGCCAGCATCATTGTTAGTTTGTTTGGAAATGTATAATATTTCTATTACATTGTTAATTCATGGTAAATGAAGGATATTTATATATGTTGTGTGCCGAAAAATAAAATAAGGATTATATCATTTTACACCCATAATTCAATTGCAAACAATATCAGGTTATACAAGCTTCTAACAGTCTATATATTTATATGCAAAAATATCATTCCTTCGAAATAAGAAAAGTTATATATCATCTACCAAATAATTAGAGCAGGACAAATCATCGTCTTAAACTTTTGATTACTGAAGGAAGTAACAAATGCTCCCATATGATGTGTACGGCTCCTCTGCTTATTAATGTGTAAAAGTATCGAGGGGTGTATTGGTTGTAGAATCTGTATGATTTTTTTAGACTTTTAAAGTTTGGGGATATTCAATATGAATTTTTAAAAGTCTTTAAAAATCCTGAGGTATTCAATACGGATTTTAAAAAGTCTTAAAAAATCTTTATGTATTCAACAGTCTATGAATTTTAATACTCTATAGATTTTATTTGATTCTCTTCCAAAAATATGAATAAATTTCACTCTCAAAATCTCTTCTGACAACCAAAGATTTCAACGTATTCTCTCAGAGGACTCTAAAGGCGAAAGGTCAGAAGAAAAAAACATTTGTAATATTTTTCATTTAAACAAATAATACTTTTCTATTTAAACAATTTATACTTTTCATTTAAACAAGTTATACTTTTCTTTTAAACAAGTAATACTTTTCTATTTAAACAATTTATATTTTTCATCTAAACAAGTTATACTTTTCTTTTAAACAAGTAATACTTTTTTATTTAAACAAGTAATATTTTTCTATCTAAACAAGTAATATTTTTCTATTTAAACACGTAATATTTTTCATTTAAACAAGTAATATTTTCTATTTAAACAAGTTATACTTTTTATCTAAACAAGTAATACTTTTCTTTTAAACAAGTAATACTTTTTCTTTTAAACAAGTAATATTTTTCTATTTAAACAAGTAATACTTTTCTATTCAATTTTTCTATTTAAACAAGTAATACTTTTCATTTAAACAATTAATATTTTTCTATTTAAACAAGTTATACTTTTCTTTTAAACAAGTAATACTTTTCTATTTAAACAAGTACTCCCTCCGTCCCAAGATTAATTGAACACTTACCTTTTTGCTCGTGTTTTAGCGAGCGAATTGTTTATTAGTATTTGAAATAATAAAGTGAATTTTAAGGTGGGGTATGATAGTCTTACCCCTCCTCTATCATACTCATTTTTTAAAATTACTTTATCATTTGGTATACTAATAAAAAACTCGCTCGCTAAAACACGAGCGAAACAGTAACTGTTCAAGTCATTCCGGGACGGAGGGAGTAATATTTTTCAACTTAAAAAAGTAATATTTTTCATTTAAACAAGTAATATTTTTCTATTTAAACAAGTTATATTTTTCATCTAAACAAGTTATACTTTTCTTTTAAACAAGGAGTAATATTTTTCTTTTAAACAAGTAGTACTTTTCTATTTAAACAAGTAATATTTTTTTATTTAAACAAGTAATACTTTTCATTTAAACAAGTACGGAAGCTAACTACAACAAAGAACAGAATTGCTTTCTCAAAGTCAACTAAAACAAAGAACGGAAGCTAATGCATGGAGAACGAGTATTGCTAATGCTATATGGGAAATGAAGCCGAGGTATAATTGTGATGGAAATGAAGATGAGAATAATAATGTATTTTTTTTTTTGGAACTACTATAGTTTTGGTATTTTTCTAAACAATTTGGATAACTTTTTTTTATATACAAGTGTGTTCCATATACATTTGCATCAATAGTTTCAGCGTCGGAGTGTATGAAAATCCATGTAAATCAATAAAAAAAGTGTATTCCACAATCCTGTCAAGTCTATGAAAATCCATGTCAATCAATAAAAAATGTCAGTCAAACTCTGCATGGAGTCTATGAATTTTCTAAATTCACAGACTTTTTAAAGTCCAAAAAAATCCAATAGAATTTCAATTGAATACACCCTCCTTAGTCGACTTTGTTGGGATAAATTTAGTTTTGATTATTATGTCAAAACATCTTGTAATAGGACAAGCTAACTTGTATAGAAAGCTTGTATTTCTAGACTTAGTTTTATTCTTACAGGTAACAAGTTGAGGGAACTCAACAAGAGAAGATGAAATTTGATCGAGCATCTAAACGAGACCGATGAGTTCCATATAAACCGATGAAATTTGAACAAGATGAACCATGCTAATTTGTGAAGAGAAAGTCTGATCGCGGCCCGGTGATCACGATCTTGGTGATCTGATCTTGATCTATTTATCTTTGAATAGATCCATTTCTTAGTCGGGATCAATTTATCTTGAACAATGATCATTTAATCGCAGTCGGATCAATTTGTCTGATCGGTATCTTGAATCGAATCGGTATCGATATCAGTTCATTTGTCTGAATCGGATTTATCAATTCGAGATTTATCTTTGAAACCAGATCAATTTGCTTGATATCGGATCCCAATTTGTCTGATGTCGGATCATTTATCGCGAATCGAATCAATTTATCTTTGAAACCAGATCCCAGTATCTTGATATCAGATCTGTTTATGCGAATCCAGATCAATTTATCTTGATCGAATCGATTTGATATCTTCGATCGGATCGGATCTGATCTGTCGGAAGCGATGAAACGATGTTTTGAACTTGATGAAAACTGATGATTTGACTACGAAATCAGCGAATCAATTCATTGGACGGATCGGCGACGAAATCGGAAGCGATGAGCGACGTCCGGCGGTGATCGAGATCCGTTAGACACACAAAAGCGGTGATCAATAAGAAGATAACAACATATATGGATGTGACATAAAGTCGCAAACAACAAAGGCAAAAGGAAAAAAAAAAAAGTGGAAGATTATTAGTATGGATTTGAATATTACTCTCCAACGGTAATATTCAAATCCACACTATAAATACATTGCACTATCTTCAAAAGAAGATAATGGAGGATCTGCAAAGTGAAATTAAAGCCAAATATTCAAGCAACTCCATTCATAGAACACGGAGCAAGAAATACACACATATATTCAAAAGTGTTCTACCCTAGATCTAAGCACAAATGCTATATCCTAAGCTTAGAGAGATTTTCCCATCCTTAGCATTGAGGCTAAACAAATGTAAGGAAAATCTCAACCTAGTTGAAACCAAACAAACCTTACCCAAATCGATCGGTTAAGTTTGTAGGTGAGTGTGAACTCAGTAAACATCTAGCAATCCCGAAAAGGGAGGGTAGGCGATCCCGTGAGGGTGATAAGTCCCGTTTGAGTGAGAACTCGGTAAACATCTAAGCAATCCCGAAAGGGAGGGTAGGCGATCCCTTAGAGGGTGATAAGTCCCGTTTGAGTGAGAACTCGGTAAACATCTGTTGGTTAAGTTGGTGCCCCATGAAGGGAAGAGTGGATGTAGGACGAGTTGTCCGAACCACTATAAAAATATGTGTGTTCTTATTTGCTTTCATATTAACCATCATACATACTTTAGCAAATCTGCATAACACTTTCTTTCAAAAAAAATTTAAGTCACCTCCCATTGAAATTTTACGAGTTTTAAATCGGGTTTTTCGGGACCAACAATTGGTATCAGAGCAGGGGTTCAAAAGTTCACTAGATTTTAATGTGAACACTGAACTGATCTTTTTTATTAAAACCCATTTAGTTTAAAATGCATAAATTTTATAAAATTCATGGAGGCTGACAATCATCTTCTCATTTTAAAAATGAAAACAATGTTTTTCATTATTTCACTTGTTTAACTAACACTGTTTTTCTCGTATATGTTTTTTTGTTGTTAGTTAGTTTTGGCATCTTGATCAAAAAGGGGGAAATTGTTGGGATAAATTTAGTTTTGATTATTATGCCAAAACATCATCTTGTAATAGACAAGCTAACTTGTATAGAAAGCTTGTATTTCTAGACTTAGTTTTATTCTTACAGTAACAAGTTGAGGGGAACTCATCAAGAAAAGATGAAATTTGATCGAATCAAAAGCGAGACCGATGAGTTCCATATAAACCGATGAAATTTGAACAAGATGAACCATGCTAATTTGTGAAGAGAAAGTCTTGATCTGAAGAAATGATCTGATCTGGTAATCTGATCTTGATCTATTTGTCTTTGAAACCGGATCAATTTATCTGAATCAGATCGATTATCTTTGAATAGATCAATTTATCTGAATCGATCACCGGTATCTTGATATCAGATCACCATCAGAATCAGTCAAATTTATCTTTGAAACAGATCAGATCGGTATCACCATATCGAGATCGGTATCTTGATATCAGATCGATTTATCTCTGGATCCAGTCACCTTTGAAACGGATCAGATATCTTGATATCGATCGGTATCACCAGGCAGATCGATTTATCTTGATATCGATTTAAATCTGATCGGAATCTGATCTGTCGAATCCGATGAAACAGTGTTTTGAACTTGATGGATGATGATTTCAAAGACACCGAAATCTACTGATCGATTTCAGAGGACGGATCGAGGCGACGAAATCGAAGCGATGAAACAATAATCCGTGAAATGATCGATCCGTTAGACACACAAAAGCGGTTGATCAATAAGAAGATAACAACATATATGGATGTGACATAAAGCCGCAAACAACGGTCTGAAAAGAATGAAAAGAAAAAGTCGAAGATTATTAGTATGGATTTGAATATTACTCTCCAACGGTAATATTCAAATCCACACTATAAATACATTGCACTATCTTCAAAAGAAGATAATGGAGGATCTGCAAAGTGAAATTAAAGCCAAATATTCAAGCAACTCCATTCATAGAACACAGAGCAAGAAATACACACATATATTCAAAAGTGTTCTACCCTAGATCTAAGCACAAATGCTATATCCTAAGCTTAGAGAGATTTTCCCATCCTTAGCATTGAGGCTAAAACAAATGTAAGGGAAAATCTCAACCTAGTTGAAACCAAATAAACCTTACCCAAATCGATTGCTAAGTTTGTAGGTGAGTGTGAACTCAAGAAAACATCTAGCAATCCCGAAAGGGAGGGTAGGCGATCCCGTGAGGGTGATAAGTCCCGTTTGAGTGAGAACTCGGTAAACATCTAAGCAATCCCGAAAGGGAGGGTAGGCGATCCCTTAGAGGGTGATAAGTCCCGTTTGAGTGAGAACTCGGTAAACATCTGTTGGTTAAGTTGGTGCCCCATGAAGGGAAGAGTGGATGTAGGACGAGTTGTCCGAACCACTATAAAAATATGTGTGTTCTTATTTGCTTTCATATTAACTGTCATACATACTTTAGCAAATCTGCATAACACTTTCGAAAAAAAAAATTAAGTCACCTCCCATTGAAATTTTACGAGTTTTAAATCGGATTTTTCGGGACCAACAGACTTCATAAGAACAATTATCGTATAACTAACTCTTGAAATAAAGCAACAATAAGCCTTAATCATTCATATAATCACATAAGAACACTAGCTATTTATTTTACTTTTCAAAATCAAAAGAAATTTTATAACTTAAGAAAAATAAGAACAAGATGTATCGAGAAGCTCATCCATAATAATTGAATAGTCCACCCAACAATGAGAGCATGACATTCACGAATAATCAAAACATTAGTATTTGTAAAATACATAATCACTAAGTACTTGTAATAATATAGTTTTACAGCCATTGACGAAAAAACACTCAACTATTGACTGTCAGCACTCGTTGATCCCTCCCTACACAGCTCAACAACAAAAATGTTGACTTCATAAAAAAAAATTAAAGACTTAGTTACAGACAAATTAAAAAAAGGCTCTCAACGCATGAGAGAGAGTAAAGACTCTCAACTTAGGAAAGGAAATTAGAAGTTCTGACCTAAATCAAATAAATTAAAGCCCAGATCTTTAGATTAAGTCTTAATTTGGCCCTTCATTTTATAAGTATCAACTCGGGCACTATATTTGCTTCTTTTTTTTTTATGAATAAGGTCTATTATTTTTCCTTCCTCCTTAATCTAAGGCCTAATGAAAAAAAAAATATCTCAATTCATAGCATATAGTCGAACAACCATATAAACTAATATAATGGCTTAGGTCCCAAATCAATATTTTTTATCTTTTACCTCTGGAATGTTCATATAGAGAATTTATTTTGAGTCTTGATAAAAATAATATATATATAACCAATACCGTGAGCTTTGGGTGATGGAAATTAATATAAAATCTGTTGAAAGTTTTAGCAACTTTGACTAAACTTCTAATGAAAAAACAGCGAGCCGTCCCATCATTTCATAGTTTATACTTTCTTTTCTGGATGCAATTTTCTATATTATAAAATATATAATTGCTTGAGACCGTCACCACAATTGGCATTAATTTGTCTTAATTCTTAAATGTTTACTTGCAGAGACAGCTTGGACTTGATGATGTCTTTCAACAATTTTGAATAGATAAATGATAAGTAAAAATTTGTGCATGTCTTTAGTTGTATAGGATGTAATTTATTGTATTTAATTATATTAGAATTGCATGTTTTTCTACTCATTGGTATTTTGATGACGGTGGCGGACCCAAAATTTTAAAATTGGGGGTACGTTTAACAAAAATTCGCACGAAACGATCTCGTATATAAAACATAGTACAAACTAGCACAAATTAAAATTCATTTGTTCCAAAGTATTAAAGTGTTATTACTCAAGTTATGTTTCATCACACAGTGAGACTGACTGTCTCACTTAAGTGCATCTCATAATTTAAAAATATTTATACATAAACATTGTTATATATAAAATGCATACAATAAAATTAAATATGTATATAAATATGATATTTCACAGAGGTCAAATAAAATTATAACTATAAATTACAACTGGTCAGACGAGTCTCATTTTTTTGGAAGAGCTATTAAGAAAAAGTGTAACCAAAAATTAATAAAAGAAAACAAAATTGCAAAACAAAGCTTTCCTTGATGGATGATGTGACAAGAAATGAAGAAAGAAGGGAGAGTCTTGTGTATCAGTGTATCATAAATGGGACTTAACTGTAATGGCATACCCAACAACGACAATAATAATTTAATAATAATATTATTTTATTAAAAAAATTATTTAATAAAAATAAAAATAATAATCAACTCCAATAATAATAAAATAATAATAATCATATTAAATATAATAATATTTAAATAATTTTTCTTTTTAATAATAATACTATATCTTAAAAATGTAAATTAAATCGAATTCTTAATAATATTTTAATCATAAATTCAAGAAATCTCCTACTTGGCCTCCTTAATTGGAATTTTCGAAAATTAGGGGAATAAGAAGGAAGAAAAGATTTTCTTGATTTTCTTGGAAAGATTTTATGGAAAAAGATATGTATTCTTTGGAATACAAGAATATCTCATAAATTCAAGAAAGATCCAATCTTGAAAATCTCCTACTTATTTTTTCGAAAATAAGGGTGTGAAATTTTTGTGGAAAAATACACATGGAAAGAAGAATATATAGGATATATTCAAGATTTCTTGGAGATCAAGAAAAGATATTTCTTAACCCTAAATTGGCCCAAATTTTCGTCCAACCCCCTTATTATAAATAGGGGATGTATTTTTTATCCCAACACAATTCCATATGCTGGAAATATTATAAATCCACAAATGTGGTGCAACAAATTATTTAATTTTCCTTTGTTTTATAATTGTTCATTGGAGAACCTTCCACCAAGGTTGTTGAGCAAGGACTTGAGAATACTTGAGAATGACTTTTGGTTGGTTGACACATACCTGATCCTGCCTATCTCAGATCGTCTCTCCAACGGGTACGTTTACGTAAGCTCCTTGAAATTTCGCATGCTACGATCTTTTACGTGAATTATTGTTTGTATATTGTTGTTGGATTGATTATTATTTGAATTCACGTAGGTAAATTCATGCTAGTAATAATCGTTAATTTAAATTTGTGTTTATGAGGTCATCCCGATAGATCCTGGAATATAGCATCCCAACATATTTATCAAAAATAATGAGTACAAAGAGGTTCACAAATCGAATCCTCTTGAAACAAGATCAAGCATATGAACTTAAGGCTAAGTGTATCTCTACACGACCAAAGGTGACTATTCTTTGTGTATGAAACGATCTACACCGAGACTAACATTCCACATAAAATAAATCCAGCACCACTCGAAGTATTGTAAACCCTACAATTACTTTCTTATGGTTAAACACTCCACAACAACGACCCTATCACTCTGGATGCACTAAGCACTCAACAGTTGATGCTTGGTTGTTGCTTCGACTAAACAGTACACGATTTGCGGCAATTGATACGAACATCAATGTCTTCTATTTATAGACTTCGTGCATGCTTTACTAGAGTCTCCTTGAAGGATCTAGAAACTCTTCCATCCACTATCTCATGATCTTTATAACTGCCCAACTTAGTGGGTTCTTCAAGTTCTGAAAACAACCGAATGATCTAGTCCCTTCTACTCGATTCTTGAAGCTTGTGGAACCTTCTGGATGTTGAGATTATACTGGAAAGTATGTTTTTACTTTGTATAACCAAACTGGATTTCTGTCTTATTTACTGAAATTAAATTATATATCACTGTTGCTTTAAATATGATTGAATGTTATATATATTTATTGCATAACTGTTCTATAAATAGTACGTGTTACATTGTAGTTAATGTGGTGATACCAGATCACAGAAGATCACATTAACAATTCCTTGTAAACAAGTACAAATTCAAAACCTAGATGGAAATGAACAATCTATCGTGAAAGGTTGAAGTGTAAGGCTCAGATTGACTTGTCTTGACCAAAAGATTACACTAGTGAATTATGATGCGCTGAATAGGACCTATAGGAGGATAAATTCTTCAGTACTGAATATAGAAGAATTAGACCTCAGTGGTTCATTATTTCTTAATATCTGTCACTTAATAAGGATTGTGTGTGATTAATAATTGTTGCTTTGAATTATGCTGGGAAGAGAATCATTGCGACTTCGATACCTTATATCTTGGGCAATAATATTAATTACATGACGATTGCTAAATTAATACAGAGAATCGTGTGCTTGGAGATTCTTGCGTGATTTGTCCCCTTGGTGGGCTCAGAAGTTTTATCATACCAAATCTTGCAAGTGGAATTAGTTTTCGGTATAGATAATAATGTTGAGTTGTTCATACTCCATGGAAAAAAATATTAATTAATATAAAGATTTTCAGTGGCTTGAATTAATTGATGGACTAGATAATCTTAAACACGGAAAATAATAATCGGGAGTCATATTACAGTAATATGGGTTAAGATGGATAGTGCAATATTAATTATGTAGTGGGATTAATTAATATTTATGAGCTTGAATAATATTGTGGCTCAATATTGATAATTCAAGGCCCATTCGAAGGTCCAATCTTAATTCTCCTAAAGGTCTCTTTAGTAGCCCAAAGATAAAGTCCAATAACTGAAAAAGGGGATTAAAATAAAAGAAATATTGTTGCCTAATTTATTCCCTAAATTTCGAAAATATTAAGGAAGAAAGAGAAAATATTTTCTTGATTTTCTTGATTTTCTTGAAAAAGATTTTATGGAATAAAGTATTCTTGGAGTTCAAGTTTATCCCATAAATTCTAGAAAAGTGAAAGATCTTATTTCTTCCCTATTAATGCAAATTTTCAAATATATATGTATATATATATATATAGAGTAATGATATAGAACCAACTATCTGGTTTTTTATGGAACCAGATTAATGGCGTGTCATGCCAACTCATATCCACATAATTAATTCTACTCAAATAAATTATAGAATATTTTATAATATACTATACCCTAAACCATGAACATTAAACCCTAAATTATAAATCATTCGGATCGGGTAAACCATGAACCACTCGGGCCGGGTTTGGGCCCGGGCCGGGTAAAAAAAAATTGAATTGAACTAAAAAAAATAAAACTGAACAGAAAAAAAAATTAATTTTTTTTTACCCTACTTTAATTCAACCTAACTCGGCGGAATCGAACCCGCCCGAGTGGTTCATGGTTCACCCGACCCTAATGGTTCATGATTTAGGGAATAGTATATTATAAGTCATTCTACAATTTATTTAAGTAGAATTAATTATGTGGATGATGAGTTGGCATGACATGTCATTAATCTGGTTCCATAAAAAAGCAGATAGTTGGTTCTATATCATTACTATATATATATATATATATATATATAGTAATGATATAGAACCAACTATCTGGTTTTTTATGGAAAAGAAAAGATATTTTGTGAATATTATGGAAATAGAATATATGAGATTCAAGATTGTATCTTGGGAAGATACAAAGAAATTTCCTAACCCTAATATACATGAAATTTTACCCCCCCCCAAAGATAATTTTAGGTGTTGGAAAAAATAGAAATTCACAAAGGTGGTGCAATATATTTTCTTTTTCCTTTTTGTTAATTGTTCGTGAGCATCCTACCACCGGATTGTCGGACAAGGAAGTGGGAATACTAAAGAAGGACTTTGGGTTTGTTCATTGAACGGGTACTCATATTCTCCGCGTTTAATCCGCCAAAAGGTACGCCGTACGTAACTCCTAGAATTCCGCATGTGTAGGATTTACGTGGCAAATTTGTATGCATGATATGTTGTTGTGATTTAATTGTTATTTGAATTAATATAGGATTAATTCATGCTAGTGATAATTAAATTAATTTAAATTTGTATTTAAATTGTACCTCGAATAGATCCTGACACCCTATTTCCCAACACTGGAATCTTGCAGAACAACCTAGATCGTCAACCTGTAGTCAACAACATCAAAGACAACATTGACAATAAAAGTGTTAGTGGTTAAGAAGAAATGACGAATACTGATGTTGTAACCAATGTTGTAACATCGATGACAACATTAACAATAAGCACTTGTTCACTCTTGCTAAAAAATTATGGAATTCTATCCATGTTGTAATGTGATGAGAATCATTAGATGTGTAGGATTTTGGGAGAACAACGTTCCACTACAAAGTCACCCAAAACATTACAATTAGTACAAAAGTCTTGAAAAATTTACAAGATTTTTAGTTTAAATTTGAACTATAGTACGACGTACTTTAGTTCAAATTTCTGCACTTTGTACCTATTTGTAATGGTATCCTAAATCTTGTATCTAACTGTAATTTTCTCTAAGATTTTTACTTTTATGTTCGTAATGTAGTCTATGTCTCGTCTATTTTTACTGGAAAAAATAATTTTCTCAATCAGGCCATTCATTTCAAACAAAAAAGAGGCATTAAACTAGGAGAAAGCTACAAAGCTGATCGTCTCAATAGATCTGTTAACAACATAAGAGTACATCCCAAAAAACATAAAGAAAATAGCACAAATTTACCTAGAGACAATTATATATAAGGACATAATACTAGATGATATTCAGTTGATTTAATATTATAGTTCATTTAATATTAATGTATAACAATACTCTTGCTTGAATATTATGTTTGATTGTTTGCATTTATTCATGTAATTGTTCCCATGAACCAATATTATCATTGAGGATGTGAGACCTTAGATGACTTAGACATGATTTTTAATTAGCCCCGATCAAGGATCATCAAGAATGAGATATATTGATGATGCATTTGAGATTGGTGTGCGATCTGCATCATACTTTTAGAGAGTGTAGTAGTTCTCACTTACTACGAGATACTAGGTATCTCATGATGGAAGCACAAATACCTTAAAGGGTATTGGTATACCCATCCGAGAAATCATTTTTTGTAATTCAACTTCAGTGTCTACGGGTGTCTTGGTTAGTGTGAGCGATGTGATATTCCTCTGACTTGAGGTCAATACGCACGACATGTATGAAGTGGTGAACTTTGACCATGACTGACGCTTGCACTCTTCATGGGTAAATTTGACATGGATTGGGTTTATCATGAAGTGTATATGCGTGGTAGTTGAGCCAAGAATAAGATTTATTCCTCAAAGTAGATTTAGAGAGAATGTTCATCTTCTCATACTAATTGGATCGTTAGTCATTGGTCAATGCACGTCATGTTTGGACTTTGTGTCCAAGTTTTAAAAACATGATCAATTAGTGTAATGAGAAAATATGATTAAGTTATTTGAATAGACACTTCATCATGTTCTAAACTTAATCGAGTATTCGTGAATAGGGGTGGAGGAAATACCGAAAATACCGGTATATCGCACTTACCGTATCAAAAATATTAGTTTTATCAAAATTTTCGATACGGTAATGATACAAAAATATAGAAAATTTTGGTATTCAGTATATACCGAAATATTTTGGTATATCGAAATATTTTCGGTACACTGGAAAAAATTTTGGTATAACGAAAAAATATTCGGTATACCGATAATATTTCTGGTATACCGAAACGTCGGTACAATATCGATATATAATATTGACATACCAAAATTTCGGTACGACAACGGTATGCATTTTTCGGTATCGAAAATTTCGGTACGATATACGGTATGGCGAAAAATTTTTGGTATGCCGTACCGATCCACCCCTATTCGTGAATGAAAGGATATTATCACAATAGCCCTCAAATATTGCAGGTTGTTGCATGTTCCTCGCAACGTACCTCATATATGGAGATTGTCTGATTTATTGACTAGGGTTCAATTAAGACCGTTAGTTTGACTAACCGCTCGATATATGAGGGTCTATGGGTCACACAACAAGTAACTCTCATTTACAGATTATATTAAATTGAATTTAATATTTAATTTATGGAGATATAATAATAATTATATTTGAAATTAATTATTATTATTATTTAATTTAATTTAATTTAATTAAATAGAAATTCCAAAATAATATATAGAATATTATTGTAGAAAAATATATATGGTAATCAAATCAATGAGATTTGGTTTAATGGATTTGGGCTTTTATTTCCCACTAGAAATAGCTTAGGGTTTAAGCTAAACCTCCCATATATATATATGAGTGTTTGGGATTTCATTAAACACAAAAGAAATATTTTTTTCATAAAATCTCTAGTATAGAATTTTCCTAGCAAGTTCATCTGGAGATTCAATACTGACAGATCTGTTCAAGTTTGTGAATAGGGATACATGGATACCATAGTTGATGAATCTGCTTACGAATTGCTGTAAGAATTTCGTTTACGTATTTTCTTATTTCAATTATGCAATTGTTGATTCGTTGTTGGTGAATTGTTTATTCTATTGCGCATGTTTAACTGTATTACGTGCTAGTAAATTCCAATAATTTGCAGATACAAAATTCACTATTTTCTATAACCAAATGCTTTACAAATTAGGGTGGATATTTTTAGCTTTGCAACTGGCCGGGATGCTATGCAACACCTCCACTTCCTGCAACAAGACAGAGAGAAGCTTTCATTAGCTAAAGTACCAAATGCAACATCAATTTTGACAATTAATTAGCATAAAACATGGTTCGGTTTTATCAGCTAATTAAGTTGATTCTGGCTACTTAACTATTATATCAAACTTTTGGATTACAATATCAGGATAAATTAATATCAATAGAAAACAGAGGGAAGACACCTCTCAACCAAATAAGAACTGAAGCAACCACAATAAATAAAGTTAACCAAACATCACAAATATTATGCTACATTTAATACGAGAAAATGACTCTAATACGGTAAACCCCCCTTCCACCATAAAAAAAAAGCTAGTAGCAATGGCCATGGTAACCAATAGTGTAACGTATGTGTAACCCCTAAAACATATAACGAAATACGTGACTGATGCCTACTAATAACAAGAATAATAGAAAAGCAATCAAGATTTCCCACCAGTTCTTATCATGGTGATCGTCCAACTAGGCACTACTTACACTCCCTAAATACGCCCTAGTCACCCCAGAAGCTACAGAAATAACGACGATCGAACATAAGAACAATACCATGTGCTGAACATGATCGCATGAATGTAATGCTCAGATGAACTCAATCACGCTTAAAATGATCAATCCCTGTTAGACACATCAATTATTTACAATTATTTTGTGTATTATCAATTATTCATAAAAATTTATGTCCAAAAATTATTAAAATGAGAAGTCCATTAAGATTAAAAATTTTGTATTATAATATTTATTGAATTTTTAGACAAGATTCTACTTTTATTGAATAATTACGAGGTGAATTTAAAATTGTAGTTTAAATTTTATATGTTTATCTATGTATTTATAACTTTTTTATTCGTGTTGATCAATAGTAAATAGTTTTTAGTTTTAAATTTTAAATTAATTTTCAGTGTCATATCTACTAATATATATCTGGATATATATAAAATGAGAATTAAAAATTAAGAATTGAAGATTCAATGTTGATAATATCAATAATTATTTTAGTTTTAATTTATTAATATAACACATGAAATGTGCACATGCGAACCGTGCATGGAATGTGCATGTACAAACCATGCACAAAATTTGTACGAAATGTGCACGATCATGCACGAAATGTGCAAATATCATTCGTACTCTACCTACTTAAACACATATGCACAATCATTACATGTAAAAATATTTATAAAATTATGCAACATGCATTATGTTATATATTAAAAGGGGCTAACTTTAGAGTCGACTCAGACTCTATATTAAAACGTGTCAGAAGTGCAGAAAATGGACAGAAGGGCAACTTAGATTTTTTAATTATACTTTTTGTACTTATGAGTCACTATAAAGTTATTTTATATCTTAGAGTCACATGGGGTTGAGTTTGTACCTTAGAGCCTTGGCCCCCATTTAATACATAATTTACTATTAATCATATAAATTATGAAGATCCAATATTTCAAGTCACTCATATAACACCAAAAAGAAAAGGTTAATAAATAATTGTACTGATCGCCATTAATATATATCATGCTAGAATACACATGATAATATCTTAAGGTGTGTTATGGTATTTGAAACTACAACAATGATTTTTCCACAAGAAATAAGCACATATATGATATTAACAAATAGGCAAGCCATTCCTACACAAGAGCTATATACTGCAACCAAATAATCCTCAAAATAACACTTCATATATCCTGGTATTACATTATCTTCAAAATCGCACATCACCTTAATCAAAGATTTTCAATATCGATAGTCTACGTATAAAATGTACACCGGCAGATATATAACGTGATCGATATTGCATCCATGTCACCAAAATATAGCAGAATAAATGAAAATAGGATCCATTCAGTGACGGACCCAAAAATTTTACCGAGGGGGGCCCAATTTATAACATAGTGTAGCTAAATGCACTTTAGAATTTTTATATATTTCGAAAATTATTTGGACTAAACATCTTTATATTAACAGAGTCGAATACATTTATATGTATATTGAAAATGTGAATTATATATATTCTTTCTCTATTTTGTTACCCTTTTCTCACCTAAAAATCAACATTTTATTTATAGAGTGTTGATTTTTACAAGGATTAGTAATAGTGGTGTACATTGAACATGATGCACATAATACTTTGTTTAAAGGAGACAGACATTCGTATGAGATGGTTTTATACATGATATAGGGTATAATCTATAACACAAATAATACTCATCCTTCCAAAATATTAGAGCGTTAATACACAATTTATGCTTCGCCTTACTATGAGACTGTCTCATACAGATGTATCTTAATTATAAGTGTATATATATAAGAAATTCAAGTGGGGTCAGGGGGGCCCAGTGACCCCCCTGACCACAAGGTAGGTCCGTCACTGGATCCATTACATCAAAGAACTTGAAAAATAAATTATATTTGATTAATGCAAAACATATATATATATATATATATATATATATATATATATATATAAATAATAATATAAAGGTTCTCACCTCTTTTTTTTCCGATCTACTCCATGGTTGCCCTAATTTGGATTTGGACAAAGAAGCGGAGGAAGACGATCAAATATAGCATAATAAATGAAAATAGGATCCAATAAAATTTGTCGGTGCGACTGTGGTCCACATCTGCACCAAAATAGTTCTTGGTTTGGTCGGCAACTTCTATGAATAGATCACTCAAAAAGCTTCCAATGCAGATCGCACTCATGTAGAAAGTTGTCGCCAAGTCACTCGACGAATGGGGCACATGGTGCCTAAATTGCTCAGTAACTCCACTCAAGATGACGCCATCTGCTATACTAAGCAGCACGCCTTGGGGAAGTAACCAAAAAGCGCTCATCTTTATTGACCTGTAAACGCTACTCCCTTCTTCAATATGAGCTATCGCCTCTAGTCTCTTTCTCTCCACTAGGGCTCCTATTAATATTCCTACCATTGTAAGAAATATCACCAAAACGATGTCGATGTTTGTTCTTTGTACTATGTTGGCTCCTTCTCTCTTTGTAAGTTTCTGATATACACGTACCAAAAATTCTGCCACTATGGTCGATATACTTACAAAAACAACCGTGGGAAGTTCCTCCTTCCCGTGGCCTATTACTCATTTCATACTTCCTCATTGAAGCATAAAAAATGTGGGTGTTTGGGCCTTGTATAACCTAAACACCATACATGTTACCCATAAAATGGATAGCATGCGCCAGTTAGTTCCACCGGTCACATTTGGCCTTTGTGGGGGCACACTAAATCGGTAAACCCCTATTTCACCATAAAAAAACTAGTTGCAATGGCCATGGAAACCAATAGTGTAACGTATGTGTACCCCTAAAACGTATAATGAAATACGTGACTGATGCCTACTGATAACAAGAATAACAGAAAAGCAGTCAAGATTTCCCACCAGTTCTTATCATGGTGATCATCCAACTGGGCACTACTTACACTCCCTAAATACGCCTTAGTCACCCCAGAAGCTACAGAAATAACGACGATCGAACAAAAGAACAATAACATGTGCAGAACATGATCGCATGCAGACTGCTCACATGACTGTAATGCTCGGATGAACTCAATCATGCTTAAAATGATCAATCCATGTTAGACACATCAATTATTTACATTTATTTTGTGTATTATCAATTATTCATAAAAATTATGTCCTAAAATTATTAAAATGAGAAGACCATTAAGATTAAAAAATTTATATTATAATATTTATTGAGTTTTTAGACAAGATTCTACTTTTATTGAATAATTACAAGGTAAATTTAAAATTGTAGTTTAAATTTTATATGTTTATCTATGTATGTGTAACTTTTTTATTTGTGTTGATCAATAATAAATAGTTTTTAGTTTTAAATTTTAAATTAATTTTCAGTGTCATATCTCCTAATATATATTTGGGTATTAAATGAGAAAAAAAAGTAAGAATTGAAGATTCAACAATGATAATATCAATAAATATTTTAGTTTTAATTTATTAATATAACACATGAAATGTGCACATGCGAACTGTGCATGGAATGTGCATGTCCAATATTATTATTTAATAATATATTATTAATAATAAAAATTATTAAAAATATATATAACGTTATTATTAACTCATACTTTCAACAATAATTAAAAACATATTAATATACATATATATGTTTACTAAAATTATACTCCCTCTGTCCCATAAAAGTGTGCACACCTACTTTATTATCGAGTTTTTGTGAGCGAGTTGTTTATTAGTATTTCAAATGATAAAGTAATTTTTAAAGAGGGGGTATTATAGATCTACCTCTCATCTATTGCATGCATCTTTAAAAATTATTTTATCATTTCAAATACTAATAAAAAACTCGCTCGCAAAAACATGTGAAAACAGTAAAAATGCACGTTTCTTTGGGACGGAGGTAGTATATTATTATAATAAACACAATAATAATATTATTTTTGTAATTATAAAAATTATTATTTAAAAAAATATATATTAAAAAGCTAAAAATAATAATATATTAAAAATATATATAATAATCAATAATAATATTAATATTAAAGTATAATTAATAATTAATAATAATAATTTTAAAACAAATTCATCAATACTTACATTTCATTCATATGTCATATCAATCATAAGAATGATCATTCATATATCATTTCATTCAGGCCTTCATTTCATTCATTAATTCATTCCATTCGGCCGCAATTTCATTCAATCATACTAATCATGTCCTAAGGGCTCAAACACTTATAGAAGAAGTATGTGTCGTTTTGAGTTGCTGCAGTCTACATTGGGTAACCTAGTATACGCCCAAATTCAGGAATTTTAAGGAGAACGCGTTAAACCCGTTCATGCCCATTGTTCAAGTTATAAAAAGGGATCAGTACGTAGGGCATCAAAATTTAGTAACTTTCAGCCACATATCATATTGTGAGCGCCCCATACCAGAAAGTAGCGAGAGAGGGCAGATTTGAAGTACGGGACAAGAATTTTTCACGAAAAAAAGCTTGAAAATGGTAGCAACCATGTTTAGCTAGTAATTTTATTTCAATTCCAGAAATTACTAAAACTCATATTTTAATTATTGTTAGTTGAATTCATTAACTTTTGTGATACTTTTGATCAGGATTATTTATATCATTTATTTTAATTGCTTTCATGTCGGATCACCTAGTTATTTTATTCTTGCATGTCTGTTGGTCGATAATTTGTAATTAATAATTATTATGAATTTATGGCAATTGGTAGCAATTAGTATTTTTTTCCTATGGTGATATAAATCGATTTTTTTAGAATCGAGCTTGCGTATTCGGAATTGAGCTTGCATATTTTGGAAATTTGTTTTTCATTTATCCTAGTGTTTAATGATTTTACCGAATTAAATTTAAATTATATCTAGATTGTTCAGCTAAAAAGAATGTCTCAAATGAATATAACTAAGAGATAAAATAGATAAACATAACGTGTTGTTTATTGAAGGGCATTACTCTCTGATCAATGTAGAGTCAAATGTTACATTTAATTAACATAGCTACAATTGAGGGATGGTTGACCTATGAATTTAAATCCTTTTATTGATTGATTTATTTGTGATTATTTGTTATTTCTATTGTTGCTTCTGTAGTATTTAGAAAACCAAACCCAAACCCACCCCCCCCCCTATTTGTTTGTTAAGTAAATCCTCATTAAATTCATTTGAGATACATAATAATTTTTCTATGTTTTATGTGAATCGACCTCTTATTTGTCACTATACGAATTAGTAGAGTAATCGAAGGTGCGCACCTCGACAGGTCGTGCGGTCAATTAACTGACTATATCTATAATCTCTTTGCTTGTTTTGCACTTTGAAAAATATCGATCCTCAAATAAAAGGAAAAATGGTTCATCATAAATGAATTATTTGTTGTAAATTAATTAATTTAATGTATTTCAAAAATATTTTTTAATTGTCAAAATCTTTCCACCAAGTTTGTTATCTATTTCTTCTCAATAAAGAAGAATACTTATCTTATAAAACAAACTCACATCAGTTTCTCCCAATCAAACTTTTTTGGTCAAATCCTTTATTCCTCTTTTCCTCATACTTCCTTGGAAAAAGACTTGTCATTTAAAACTTGCAGTTGCAACTTTTGTGGGTGGAATAAGTCCACTTCTTATCAACTATGCCAACATGCATCTCTATATGTATACAAAAAGAGAAGCGGAACACATTAATTTTTCTACGTCTCTATAATACTGCTGGGTTAATATTTTGTTTGCTCCTGATCCAAGGTTTATCCTAGAAGACTTGTTGAATCCTGGGGGATTGCTAAGTGTAAATCCTTAAGGACAGTGAATTTCAAGCACACCTCAAGTGGTTTTCTTTTGATCTTTGTTTTTATCTTTTTTTATTTTATTTTGATCGTTGGATTCTCTAATATTTTCCAACATTATTAACAGGGATTTTGCCCGGTCAAAAAACAAATTTAAAGAAAAAATAAAAAGATTTACAATTTGATCATGTGGAGACTACTATAACTTAACAGTTGAAAATATTGTTTAGAACATTTTACAATTTTCTGTAAACGTTGAATATTTTCATACACAATACACAAGTATACTAAAGACTTTGAAATATGGTAGAATTTCAATTTATAATTATTAGGAAATTGAATATAGAGAATTTCACCCAATATCAACAATCATCTTTAGTTTTCATTTATCCTCCTAAAAAATCAGCAAATCAGGATAATATATATATTTAGGTGTTCGATTTGTTTTAATTATAAAGAATATTTTTTTAATTTAAAAAAATAGAGGTATATATGATACTCCTATATATTTAAAAAAGGAAAAGCAGGCATGACACTTTGCATTTGACTCCTCACGAACTTTGCATTTAAAAATAGGATTAAATTTTTTGTAGTCCAGTAATTTGTCATCGTTTTGAAATTAGTCCCGATTGTTTTGACTTTTTTATTTTGATCCTGTAAATTTATGAAAATTTTGAAATTGGTCCTTGTGACCTGCAATAGCAGGTCACCTATCCAGTTAATGCACTGTGACCGTTTGTTTGATATTTACTTACATGTGGCAATGTTGATTGAATTTTTATGTTAATGTTGATCTTTACTTATATGTGGCAATATTGATTGAATATAAAAAATATATTCTTTAAAAAAATTGTAATTCTATTAATTTTCATAATACATTTAAATACCATAAAATAAATTAAATTTTGACAAATCATTGTAAAATTTAAATTAAATTTTTTGGAATACCTTAAAGTAAATTCAATAAAAAAAATTATGACCATTTTTTTTAAATAAAAACTCATGAACGTTAAATTTGTAAAAATTAAAAACTTTAAGATTTTAAAATGGTTGTATAAATAAAATTAAAATTAAACTTTTAAAAAAGAATTATGCTATAGACTTTTTAAAAATTTAATTTAAAATATGTTTTTTAATGTTTTATTTTTATTTATTTATATTATAGCTTTAAAATCTTATGATTTTATTTTTTACAAATTTATCAATCATAAGTGTTTTTTAATGTATTTACTTTAAATATTTCAAATATTTAAATTTAAATTAAAATTTTAAAATAATTTAGCAAAATTTAATTTACTTTACAGTAATTAAAAGTTTAAATTAATAGAATTATAATTTTTTTTAAATAATATAAATTTATATACAAAAAATTCAGTAACATAATTAGAGAATATATTAAAAATTTTAAAATATTCAAATTTTATGATTTTTCAACTAATTTAATAAAATTATTAAAACAAATAATGTCACATTAATATAAAAATTCAAATGAATAGTGCCACATGTAAAAAAAAGG
Source organism: Stenogyne calaminthoides (assembly GCA_037126765.1). Taxonomy (NCBI): domain Eukaryota; kingdom Viridiplantae; phylum Streptophyta; class Magnoliopsida; order Lamiales; family Lamiaceae; genus Stenogyne; species Stenogyne calaminthoides. The sequence goes on from JBBCBC010000007.1 coordinate 41,431,479, forward strand.
TCAAACAAAGTGTTATATGTGCATTGACTAGATAGACTACCTACTATTGCAAGTCACAGGACCAATTTCAAAATTCTCATAAACTTACCGGACTAAAATCAAAATGTCAAAATGTTCGGGACCAATTTCAAAATGAGGATAACTTACTGGACTACAAAAAACTTAATCCCTTTAAAAATATATTACCTATTTACATTGTTAAGAGTTCGCAAGGGCAACCGCTATTGTTAGTTTGTTTTGGAAATGTTCAATATTTCAAGGAAAACTGGTTATTTTTGTCCTATAATTTTGCCACGTTTAAAATCTATTTTCTCTGTCCTAATTTTGATTGTCCACTTTTCATAAATAGCCGTCCTAATTTTGTTTGGTCATTTCCTAAAAAGGAAATAAAGCAACTTTCAATACTATTTAATAATATTATTTCCCTCCATCAAACCCACTTTAGACCATTTAATATTATTTTTTTCCTCCACCAAACCCACTTTACCCACTTTACCCACTTTACACCATTTAATATTATTATCTCCCACCTTTTATTAATCTCCGTATCTACAGTACTTGACCAATCTAAATTAGGATGTAGGGAGTATATTTCAGTCATGTTGACTTTTAAATTTTGATTTTCATCCTGTAACGTACATATTTTTTGAACTTTTTGACTTGTTGACTTCTAAATTTTGATTTTCATCCTATAACTAAATGAATTAAAACCAAAAATTGATAAAATTATGTAAGTTACAAGACGAAAATCAAAATTTAAAATTCAAAATGACCAAAAAGTCGAAAATGTATAAGTTACAGGACGAAAATCAAAATGAAAAGTCAAGAAGACCAAAATAAAAAAGTGGTAAAGTTATAGAGCTCAAAAAACTTTTTTTTCCATATTTCTATTAATTTCCAATTTTACATTGTTAATTGCAAAAAAAAAAAAAAACCAATTACATCTTTTCACAACTAGGCCGATTGGTAGCCCTTAATAACCCCTAAGAGACCTCTCTTGCTAAAATAATAAACTAATTGGTAGACAATATAATTTCCCACCAACCCGCCTTTATCAGTTGACCCACTATAACTTATACCATCAATCACTGTTCCCATTTGTGAAAATAATACCACCTCCCCCCTCCTCTTAGAATAATAAGATTTGAAAAGTAATATTAAATTACACATTGACTCTTATTTATTTTGTTATTCACCTTGTTCGTCATCACTCTACCTTCTCCTTCTACACCGTCATAGTCACCGCCAAAGAAGAGAGGACCAGCGACAGACCCGAACGACGATGTCTACCACGTCGGAGACTACCAACATCACCACGCCGGTGACCCGAACGAAGACGTCTACCACCTGGCTCGGGTCAAATTTCGGTGGCATTTTGAGGAGTTCGAGTGTCAAATAGTAACAAAGAGGGTATGAATCGTCACCGTGAATCGTCGCTTGCCTTCATCCTGGTTTGTGTTGATATTTGTGTTTCTTCATTTTTGCTTTGGGTTTCTTCAATTGGGTATGAATTTGGCAATTTTTTATAAATTTTGCTGAATTGGGTATGAATATTACTGGGAATTGGGTATAAATTGCTTTGGGTTCCTTCAATTGGATATGAATTTGGCAATTTTTTTATGAATTTTGCAGAATTTGTGATTAATTTAGTTGATTTGTGTATGAATATTACTGGGAAGAATTATTGGGAATTAGGTATGATTTTTGGGTATGAATATTACTGGGAAGAATTACTGGGAATTAGGTATGATTTTTAGGTATGAATTTTGGGTTGCTGAAGAGGTGGACAAAAATCAGATTTTCCGGCAGCAGATTTAGCAATAAAATTGGGTATGAATTTGATGGAACCTTGGGGGAAGTTGTGCCAGTTGATTTGTTTGATTCGTTTTAGTAATTTTTGTCTTTCCTTAGTTCTTTCCTTTTTGGTGTTTGAGTTATTTTTGGTAGAATCTTGTGAATGGGTCGTGGGCTTTATTCACCGGCATAGTATTTATTTTGCGTAGGGTTACAGACTATGTTTTTCTCACGTTGTTTTTTATATTGAAACTCTCACAGCGATTTTTGTTGTTTTGCTAAGAATTTGTGCATTCATTCGAGTGATTAGCATACCTCGGTATAGAGGATTCATCAATTGGTATCTAGAGCCATGGTGTCGAACAAGGAAATCCGTTCAAACCCCGAGATATCGATCATCGAATTGACGGCGAGATGCGGATTTAAAAAATCTCACGGGGAGAGATCGGGCGGCAGCCGGCGACGGGATAGGCGCTATGCTGACGACCGAGACTCGGGGTTGAGGCGCTTCAAACGCCGAGACGAGGATGACGTCCATTTTGCAGACGCACGTCGAGAGGAAGTTCGAGGCCGGGCAAAGCGACTCTTTCGGCGATCACGCCGGAAGGAAGAAAACAAGGACAAGAAGTCCTATGGGGGCAGCAAGCGGCGTTCACCGAGGGGGAGAGAGGGAGAAAACCCTTTTGGCGGGGAAAACTTGTTTGACAACCCGGGGTCGTTCCATAGGGACGGATCGGAGTCGGAAAAGGAAGAGAAAGAAGAGAAAGGGGAGCAGGAAGAAAGTGAGGAAGAGTCCGAGACTGATTCACAGGGGACGAACATTGAATATGTTTCCAGTTATCGCACGGAAAGGGTAAGAGACCATCGTCCGAAAGGACCGAGAATTGAATTCCCGAAATTCAACGGGGATGATGCGATTAATTGGGTGGACCGGGCAGAGCAATATTTTGAATGGCAGGGCACTTGAGTTAAGGATTGTGTCCAACTGGCCTCGTTTTACTTGGAAGGGGAAGCACGCCAATGGTGGCGTTGGTTCGAGCAAATTAATGGAGGTCGAGAACCAGAGTGGTACGAGTTCAAGAAAGGGTTGCTGAGTCGATTCGGAACGGCTCAACAAGAGGATGCGTACAAAGCAATGAGTCGCCTAAGACAATTGGGCAATTTTCGTGGCTATTTACGGGAGTTTGAGAAGGCGATGAGTAGAGTGCCACACTGGCCACCCAGCGCACTACTCGGAACCTTCATGGCTAGGTTGAAACCGGAACTGGCGACGGAACTAAAGATGTGGAAGCCTCGGAACTTAACAGGAGGCGATCGAACTTGCGACGAGAAAATAAGAACTTAAGACGAACCGTAGCAACTACGGATTCAATCGTTTCGGGCCGAGTTTCACGAGACCAGGATTTGGACGGGGAAATACGCCTACGGGAGCTACTGCCCCCGTGGTACCCCCAGCGAATATTGGCGGATCACGACCGAATTCTTCGGTCCCTGCGTTCGGGAGAGGGCGAATTCAGCTTTCCAACGAGGAGATTAGTAGACAACGGCAGCTGGGACAATGCTTCACGTGCAATGAAAAGTATACTTGGAACCATGTTTGCCCAAACGCGAAAGTGCTAAGCCTCATCATAAACGACGTGGTGATTGGTAGTGACCCTAACCCGCAACCCGTCTATGACGAAGACCCGAATGAGAAAACACATGACGAAAGCGACGTACTCAAAGAAAGGGAGCAGGCCATCACATTGACGTCGTTAGACGGGCACACGCGACCACATGCTTTGAAGTTTGATGGGCATATCGGGCGACAACCCGTGACGATCTTGGTGGACACCAGAGCGACTCTCAACTTCATATCGGCAAGTTTGGCTGCATATTTGCAATTGTCGGGCACAAGGGGCGCTCACAATTCGATATAACCATCGGGAATGGACAGAAAATACCGTGTGATACGTGGTTCAACCGGGTACCAGTGAGTGTGCAAGGTATTCGTTTCGAGATGACTTTTTTCGGGCTCTCAATGCCCCACTTGGACGTAATCTTTGGCATTCCGTGGCTCGAAGCCATTAGTCCCATGTATTTCGATGCTAATGAGTTATCGTGTCAATTCGTACTAGACGGAACACCAATACTGATGAAAGGCATCGGTTATATGACCCCTGAGGAGGTGGATGCAAGGGAAATGGCACGCGAACGAGCACGAGGGGGAGCAGTATTCTTGTTATCTGCAGCAGGTGTGTCTCCAGCCGATAAGGACAAGGAAGAAGGAAAACAGACGCAAATTGAGACGTTACTGGAGGAATTTCGGACGGTCTCAACGGCAACCGGCACCCTTCCGCCGAGGAGAGAGTTCGATCATAGAATTCGTCTGATTGACGAGACTAAATCAGTCAACGTAGCTCCATACCGCTTCGCCCACTTCCAAAAAGAAGAGATTGAGAAACAGGTCAAAGAGATGATGGGGGCGGGACTCATTCGCTACAGTACTAGTCCTTTTTCTTCACCCGTCCTGCTAGTCAAGAAGAAAGACGCGACGTGGTGATTTTGTACGGACTACCGAGCGCTCAACCATGCAACTATCAAAGATCGATTTCCTATTCCTACCGTCGATGATATGTTGGATGAATTCATGGGGCGACTTTCTTTTCTAAACTAGATTTAAGGGCGGGTTACCATCAAATAAGAATGCACCCGGAGGACATACATAAAGCTGCATTCCGAACCCACAACGGCCACTATGAATACCGGATTATGCCCTTTGGCTTGAGCAATGATCCGTCGACTTTCCAGGCAGCCATGAATCACATTTTTCAGCCACACCTTAGACGGTTCGTTCTTGTTTTCTTCGATGATATATTGGTGTACAGCAAGTCATGAGAGGAACACTTGGGACACTTGCGAGTCGTCCTATCCATATTACGTGACAATCAATTTGTCATTAAACCGTCCAAGTGTTTCTTCGGAGAAAGAGAGGTGGAGTACCTCGGGCATTTCATCTCACACGAAGGAGTCCGCGTGGATCCCAAGAAGATTGAAGCGGTGCGTAATTGGCCGGTGCCCCGCAATGTGACGGAGCTACGAGGCTTTCTTGGTCTAGCTGGCTATTATCGGAAATTTTGTGTAGGTTTTGGTGAAATGGCTTGACCATTGCATAACTTGACAAAGAAGAACATGTTTGAATGGTCTTCCGAAGCCCAGGGAGCGTTCGAGACATTGAAGGAGGCAATGAGCATCACACCCGTGCTCGCCTTGCCCAACTTCAACGAAGACTTTACTATTGAAACAGATGCGTCGAATCAGGGTATTGGGGTTGTATTGTCGCAGAGGAATCGGCATATTGCCTTCACGAGCAAAGGCATTTCAGCATCTAAGAGGAACTGGTATGTCTACGAGAAGGAAATGCTAGCAATTCTTGAGGCTATTCGTGGTTGGCAGACGTATCTGGTGGGTCGGAAATTTACAATCATCACCGACCAACGAAGTCTACGATATTTACTCGAGCAGCTCATCACGACGCCGGAGCAACAGAAATGGATTTCTAAATTGGTGGGTTTCGACTGTGAAATCAAGTATCGACCCGGAGCAAAAAATGGAGCAGTCGACACTCTGTCCCGGTGAATTACGGATACCACATCAGCAACACTTTTGGCTCTTACTTCGCCCATCACCGGAATTTGTAAGGAAATAGCTGAAGCTACGATAAAGGATGGCGAATTGGGACCACAGCTGCAACAGACCCGTGATGCAGTGGGTTCGCCGACGGGGTTCGTGATCAAGCATTGTTTATCAAAAAACGGGGTAGTATGGGTGCCGAAAGGACCCATTCGTGGAAGGCTGTTGACGGAGTTTCACAATACGGTGGTGGGAGGACACTCGGGTTACGTACTTTCAAGCGGTTTTCTCATGTGTTCTATTGGCCCGGACTTAAGAAGGATGTAGTTACCTTTGTTACGGCTTGCGATGTATGCCAACGAAACAAAGCGGATAGTCGATCTCCGACAGGATTGCTTGCGCCCTTGCCCATTCCGGATTAGATTTGGGTCGACGTTTCCATGGATTTCATTACGGGGATGCCGCGTTCCAAGGGAAAGGATACTATAATGGTGGTCGTCGACCGTTTATCGAAATATGCACATTTTGTGCCTCTCGGACAGCCTTTCTCGGCCAAAGATGTTGCTGAAGCTTTCGTTTGTAACATTGTCCGATTACATGGAATTCCCCAGTCAGTTGTATCGGAACGGGACCGAATTTTTATAAGTGCATTTTGGCGTGAACTGTTTCGTTTGCAGGGGACTCAGTTAAAGATGAGCAGCGTGTATCATCCCCAAACCGATGGGCAAACGGAAGTTGTTAATCGCTGTTTGGAGCAATATTTACGGTGTTTCGCTCATGTTAGACCCAAGGAGTGGATGCTTTACTTACCTTGGGCAGAGTACTGATACAACACCTCGTACCATCGGAGTATCGCTATGACTCCGTTCGAAGCAGTGTATGGTTGACCGGCCTTACCGATTCCATGTCACGAGGCAGGGTCCATGCCGGTTCAGGAGGTAGAGGTGCAACTTAGGACTCGTGATACCATCCTTCACGAGTTGCGTTGGAATTTGGAGGGGGCGCATAATCGTATGAAACAATATGCCGACTCCAAACGCAGACCAGAAGAGTTTGATATCGACGATTGGGTTTATCTAAAGCTTCAACCTTATCGTCAGCAGTCGCTATTTCGACGGATTAATCAGAAACTTGCGAGCAAATTTTACGGTCCTTTTAAGGTGTCGGAACGAGTGGGGAGTGTGGCCTATCGACTGGACTTGCCACCAGATTCACGTTTACATCCAGTTTTCCACGTCTCCTTGCTTCGTCGTCGAGTGGGAACTGGTGACATGGTGCAGCCAACTTTACCACCGTATTCGGGAGATGGGACGCCAATTTTGGTCCCTGCGGTTGTTCTCGATTATCGTTGGTCGAAGGTGGGACGTTCACGAGTTCGTGAGGCTTTAAGAGTGGGCTGTGGAGGACGCCACTTGGGAGCCAGTGGAGGAGTTGCAATTACGTTTCCCCAATCTTAACCTTGAGGACAAGGTTCGTTTTGAAGGGGGGATGGTGAAGGAACCTTGGGGAAAGTTGATCGTTATGCACAGAAGTATGGGCGTCACAACAAGAGGAAGACGGAGGAAGACGACCGAAGTGCCGGAAGTGCCAGTTGATTTGTTTGATTCGTTTTAGTAATTTTTGTCTTTCCTTAGTTCTTTCCTTTTTGGTGTTTGAGTTATTTTTGGTAGAATCTTGTGGATGGGCTGTGGGCTTTATTCACCGGCATAGAACTTATTTTGTGTAGGGTTACAGACTATGTTTTTCTCACGTTTTTTATATTGAAACTCTCACAGTGATTTTGCTGTTTTGCTAAGAATTCGTGCATTCATTCGAGTGATTAGCATACCTCGGTATAGAGGATTCGTCAGAATTGCTTTGGGTTTCTTCAATTGGGTATGAAAGAGATAAGATCTTGGAATTTCAATTAGGAGCTGCTTTGGGTTTCCTAGGCTATGGAAGCAGCTCGTAAGATTTTCCTAGGCCGAGCATCTACTACAATTGGGTATGAATCAAATAGAAGGCCAAATTGATATTTTTTACATGTTAATTATTTTTTACTATTTTATATCACTTTTAATACGTCCTACCAATCAACATATAATATTTGACACTCTTTTTAATAATTCATTCCAATTAACTTTTATAGCATTTCTCCTTATTAAAGTAGTCATATGACTACTATTTCTACAAATTGAAAAGTGCTACCAATCGGGGCCTATAGTTCAATTGCAAACGATATCCAGTTATACAAACTTCTAACAATCTAACCAACTGTAAACAAGAAAGCATACATCCAAACCAAGCAGGTCAGTAGTCTAAGTAAACCATTCATGTTGTATTCACTAAAACATTCATTTCTATGTATACGCAAAAATTCATTCCTTAGAATGACGAAACGATCAGCCCATTACACAACCACGCCATTATATATCATCTACCCAATAAATTACTGCATAACTTACTCAGTATTAGAGCAGGACAAATGTTGCAAGGTTATAGACTCCTCTCCAACGGCACGCCCTATTGTAGTCGATGAATCATTTTAATCGTCTGACCTGCATTGCCTACTTTTATCTGATTATTATATAATGTTAGAATTCTCTATTCTGAATAAGCATTCTTTTCTCAAAGGTGTATCTGTGAAGATGGCTCTAATAAAATCTTCCACCTGCATGAGACAATGTTGTTGAATAAGTACTGAATTTTAGAACTTCCAGAGAGATTACTCGATTTCGGGCCAATTCAATTGTAAAAGAATTTATTTGCTCTTTTTTTCTTGAAATTGTAGTGCAGTGTTACAAAATAATAGCAATTTATGTAACTATGTGGGGTGGTCGACTATATGTAAAATGCTTCAAATTAAATAATTTTTATTATGTAAATAATTCTCATACCTCTGATAATGTAAAATTGCAATCAACAAGTTCACCACTCTCCCACGCAGCGGTAATAGACTTCAAAGGCATGTCCAAAAGTTCTACATAAATGTGCAGGGCAAATGTAAGATGAAGTCACCAAAAGAAATTTCAGATTGACAACTGAAAAATTCATACCGGCCAATTTTCTCAACTTTCGAATGGACAATATGAAGTGATCCGTGTCGTTTAGAGCCTCTTGTGGCTTCCCGGTCTCATCAACGGCCAAGAGGGACTCCAGTAAAGAAGATAGATGTTCAAACAGCAGATGAATCAGTCTTTGAAGCTGTATTCAAAATGGGCGGAAAGGAGATAATTCAGCTAACTAACTACATTTATAAACTAATTAAGCATTTATGACATCATGCACTTAACCTGTAATGTTTCTTCTGCTGCCATATCATCTAATAGGAGTACCTCTCTTGCAACTCTCGAAAAGACAGCCTCTAGAATCATCGTCATACACTTCTGATAAACTGAAGGAAGTAACAAAGGCTCCCATATAATGTGTACTTTCTCAATTATGAATGCTATCTGACACCAAATGTAACTAAAAAGGTTGAGAAGAGAAACGAAATGAGAGGAAGGGGGGATCAGGAATAGAAACAACGGGGTTTCTTGGTGATGCTTGATACCTGGTCGATGCAAAATTTGGCAGATTCATATTGTTTAATCTGGTGGGTGTTATGAAATCCATTGGCTCCATCAATTGCCTGATTAATCACAAATTGCACCATAGAAATCAGATAATAGAATTTGAACACAAAAATCATGAGTAAACATCGTCATTTTGAGGAGTGTACCTGTTTCAAGTTAGACATGACGAGCTTGATTTGACACTGCAAAACTTCTTCAGCCATAAGTTGAAATTTTGGTGCCAAATCGATAAATACAGCAACTTCCTTAACAGAACTAGAGAAGTATGGGCGATACTGCGACAATCAACAGGGTAGGGAGGGGTTATTATGTATACCAAGTAATATGCTTCTAACTGATAAAAAGTAGCATGATGTCGTTTGATCATACCTCAAATGCAAGCCCAAGAATCTCCTGAGATAGGTAAAGGCAGTCATTGTGCATGAGTACAGCTGCCTGGTTTATGGAATCAAGCTGCCTTTGAAGCTTCAAAAGATCAAGGAAATATGTTTCAGCATCTTAAAATTAAAAAAGGAATATAGTAATATAATATAACAGGTTCAAACAAAATTTATAGTTGGTAATTTTTGCCTTCTGCACTAACCTTCACGGGGATGATGGCTTCATAAAGAACTATAGTATTTCTAGCAGCATGATAGAATTCCAACCCCACTTTAGGAGGTAACAAGCACACATCCTGCGTCAATTAAGCAAATCAGAATCACATTCTCAGAATGTGTGACAGGAACATACAGATAACCAGATGTCTATACACAGGCCATATAATGCATAGACATATACTGATAGGGATGGGAAAGAAAGGGGTCTAAACTTATGCATGAACAGAGACCAATTTTAAAGAAGGAAATATAACAAGGGACCATACAATAGCATCCTGAATTTGTTGAAGTGGCTAGCTGCATAATCTCATAGTTGCTTACTTTATCTTGGTAAAAGGTTCCAAATTATTATATTCCTGGTTACTACAAATGATAATATAAATATCTTGTTCCTTACATGCATTCATGTCTGTTTTTTGTTTATCACTTACAATGCATGACATGTATGCATCTCTAGGTGGTCACAACCACCAGTTCCTTACCTAAATATGTGAACCTATCCACAAACACATCCAAGTCCTGGCTAAAGCCAACAAATTTATACCCTTTCCAAATTGTTGAAATTCAAATGTTAATAGTACCAAAATTACGCAATACCTCAGGTAGTAAATCAAACACCACTTGAACAAAGAAATTGGGGAAAATCCTTCAATTCTAAGATACCAAACAAACTGTGTTCTCATTCTCACGATAAATCTTAATCATTCACCCACCACTCGTCTACCTCACCAAACCACTGACTCTATTGCAATTTAATTATATCTAAGACACCCAGAATCAATTTTGTTGACTTCATTGCCACTACATATGTTTACATACTAGAAACTGAGAAAACAAATTGAAAAAGGAAAATAAATATGGGGTTGCTGGTTGCACTAGCCTAACCTTTAGGGTTTGATGCACAAGCTCCATCAGTTGTTTAGCTGCTTCAGACACCACACATTTCTCAGACGAAAACAGCAACACAACATGATTAGAAATATTTTCAGCAAGCTCTTCTTTATTTACCCTTGAAGTTCTTGTAGTATGATCCTGCAGGAAAATAAGTTGATTGAATAAAGGAGACAAAGACGGTGAGCAGGTAATAGATACATGATTTTAAATATATACGCACTTGAGGAAGACTGAAATTAGATTGTAGAAGCATATTTCTGGCCCTAGCCAAAATCTGAATTTTTTTCCTCGACGCAAAATGCACCTCAACATTATCAGCAAATTTGCTGAGCTTATCATCATTATCGTCGGATGGGGGTATGAAATTAAGTTCCTTTAAAGCTGTCTCAAAATCAATTGTGAGCTTCCTGATCTCCTGAAACTCAGCCAACTTGGAAGCATCATCAGGTACAACCTGAAACCAAAAGGAATATCATTACTTTAATGTGTAAATTGTCAAATGAACTCTTTATATAATAATATAATAATTATTAATATTACTATTATTATTCCTCATTTCTCCTAACTTAATTAATGGCATTTCCTAATTGGGCTCCATTTCCTAAAAGGGAGATTGAGCTCGAGTTCTCATCTCAAACGTGTTTCAAAATTTTGAGGACAGAACATGTTTGGTTAGAATATTATTGGGAGATAATTTCATCAATATTTCTTAGGACACATTTTCAAAATTAAGACCCCACAGACTAATTTTTCAACTATATTTTGAAGTATTCACACTTTTTTATAGTAACCCCACATACTCAGAACACTCCTTTTTTTTACTTCAACAAGTTGATCAAACATATATTTTCTAAATATGATGTCAACTACCAACTAGGTTGTTCAAATTTCGTGACTCAGGACTCATGGTACTTCTGCTTAGCTCAACAAAGGGAGTTTTAAGCTTGATTTACAGTTAACAAAGGTATAAGATCTAAAAAACATCGATTTGATAAATGTACATGTTTTACACTATTGGTTTGTGTATAGAATACATAATTATGCAATAGATTCTGTACAGGACGCGTGTTAATGCAATAACCCTGTCCTTCATTTCCTCACCCACACATCATATATAATGTTGCACAGTGATTGATACTTTTGAAATACCTTTAACCTGGCAATAAGGGAAACATCTGTTTTGAAGAGCCTAGTTCTCTAGAAAAATTCCTACAAAATTTAAGTTGTCCAAAAAAATGCAATTACAGACCTTGGCAAGGAAATTTGAAATTATCATATCCGACATCCTTGGCCAAGTCAATCTTCCAAAACAGCACATCCAAGAGCCATTGTCAAAGCATAAGAATTTATTGAAGAATTCAATGATCTGAACAATGTTAGAGTACATAATTTCACCATCCACCCTGTTGCCCTGCAAACATGAAGACGATAAGATAGAGTTAAAAATATAACTATGTCAAGCATATGAGCATTGGCCGTCTCGTTTAATAAGGTGTGCAAATAATATAAATAAAAACTTGTATGCACCAGGTGCACCTTGCAAACCCAAGTGTATTTTTAAATGGTATTAGTTGTTTTACTAAAAGGTATTTAGTTTACCAGCATTAGTTATTCTCACTGAAAAAGTATTAGTTGTTTTCCCTGAAAAATATTAGTTGTGTATAGTTGCACCGTACAACCGTGTACAATAGAGTTGCTCAATAATATAAATGTGTAAGATAAGAATACTGATCCTAGCTGTCGTATTCCTATATTGTACCTTAGGGTCAATAGACCGATCCAGTTTGAGAACTGCTCCTGTGACATGAGCAACATCCTGATCAATTTCTTCTACAACTGTAGGATTTGCCCTACAACGTACTACAGGAGCAAGAACATATTTTGTAATCAAATCTGCAATTTTGGCAAGCCCATAATTGAGAATGCCAGCAACCTACATGAACACCATGCGAAATTACACATTTGCAGAATGTTGTCAATGGGAAGTAAAACCGAGTATCATTGGCAAAATTCAAAATGATTCTCACATCCATAGCATTCATAACAGTGTAAAGTTCCAGACCATCAGTTCCATTCACAGTCGTCTGATACTTTATACGAACTGAAGTGCCATCCTGTTCAAACCTCACAGCATTCTCCACATACCTCAAAAGCAGCTCTTGAATCTACATCCAAATGGAAGGGCTCTAATACAAATCATGAAATTTGATAAAATCACCATTGTGTTTATCACAGTTAAATAAAGAATATAAAGTTCAAATTTAATTATGCCAAAATCAAGGCAATATTCAACTCCTCAATTAACTTTAAGGCATGAAAATTGCAACTAATGAACCAATTAAGTCCAGCACCAGCAGATTCACTCTTGCAATAGAACCCCTCGTCATATTTTTTTATCTAGAGATGCATAACACCCTCAAAAGGTTCTATACCACCCTTCAATTGAACAAAAAAACAGCAGCATTACGTGGAAAATAACTTAACGTCTGAGTAAGAATTGCCAGGAATACCAAAATAAAGATGATAGATTCACCTTCCTTCACTATAATATTGTTAACTAATATATAGATATTGATGTCAATGCCTTAATAAATCCACAAACATTTCCAAATTCAGTTAAAATCACCAATTACAAAGACTACACAGGCAGATAAAAGGTAAAATCAGCAATACCTCCTCAAAGCATTCAGTCCATTGCTTTCTGAGAATCCCATAAAGCAATGGCTCACCATCCACCGTCGTTTCATTTTCACCATTCCCCTTCACTCCAATCGCTACCTTCAATTCTCTCAGCCCCTCCGCCGCCTCCACCACTCTCCCATTCTTCAATTCCTCCTTAACCACCCTGAACTTACTATCCAGTTCCAGAACCACCCCCAAAACCTCCAAAATCTCCATCTTCTCCCTCGACTCCCGCCTCTTCTCCACAATCTCCCTAACGATCCTTCCCACATCCTCCTCGATTGGCTGATCCGATACAACATTCAACAGCGAGATAATGTTCTCAGCTAGGTTTTCGGACTTGGAAACAACATCGGAGCACTGCGAGAAGAGAGAGGAGAAGTCCGTGTGGTGCGAGAGGAGATACGATTGAACGGTGGATTTGATTTTGAGGGAGTGGGAATCAAGTCGGGAGATTAGAAGGCGGAGGTCTGGGGCCAGCAGCGGCGAAGAGGGGGATTCCGGCGACGAGAGGAGATCTCGGACGTTGATTGTGTCGAACAGAACATCCATCTGGAGAGTCCACTGTATCGACTATTAGTGATGTTAAACTGGCCAGCCCTAACCCATTAGGGCTAGCTCTACAGGGCCATGGGCCTAAACGGGCTAGGGCCTTAGTGGTTCAATTTTAAACGGGTCGTTAAGAGCCGTAACCTAACAGGCCTCGGGCTAAACCGGGGTGGACACACTGTTTTTTTTTTTTTTATATAAATATAATCCAAATACATATTAAATAGATCACAAGTTCACAACTTAATACTTAACTCTAACCATAAATAAGTCCAAAACGAAAAACTGCAATTACATACATACATTAGGCCATTATGAATTTATGATGTTGAATATGAATGACTTCTATCCTGAGGTGTCCAGTAATAAAACTTTGTCCAGTAACAGCATATAAAACCTTCTTTTTTGACGGAATAAAACTTTGATTCTAAACATAATTCTCCTACTATAAAATACAGTGTCCAGTAATAGCATATAACCCTTAGCGTGGTATTTATAGGGATGAAGAAAGTGCTTGTAATCCTCCCACCCACCCCAAATTTCCACCCAACACGCCCAAGTTACTCTGTCTTTCACAAATTTGAGGATGGCAGCTGACGTTTTAACTAATATGATTTCTTTTCTCTGGAATTGCATATTAAATCCATTGCATCCCCAAAATGAAAATCTCAGCATATTAACACCCCCAACAATCCCTAATTTAACATTTAACACCCCCAATAATCCCTAATTTAACAAATTTCGATTCTTGCGTTAAAAAAAAAAAAAAAAAAGAGCGAGAGAGAGAGAGAGCGTCAGACCAGAGACGTGAGGGAGAAAGAGAGCGGGTGGCCTGAGATCTTTAATGGGGAGAGAGTGAACAGAGGTGGTCACTGGTCAAGTTGGTGGATGGCTTGGCTTGCCTTGGCTTGGCTTGGGCGACGGGCGACAGTGTCGTGGAGCCGGCGGCGATTGAAGAAACTGGAAAATGGAGGAAGAGAGCGGGTGGCGTGAGATAGAAGAGAGGGAGCAGATGTGGTCAGGTGGTTGATGGCGGGGGGCGACGGCAGCCGATTGAAGAAACTGGAAAATGGAAAATGAAGGGACAGAGAAGATGTCATTTAACGGGCCCTTTTTGTTTTTTCCACCCAGCAGCCTATTTATCTTTCTTCTTGTTTTTTAGCCTTTTACCAATATTTACGTTTGGGAATTGGGTCTATCCTCTTGGCTAATAAAAATTAATTTAAGAAAAATATAGGAGCCGGGCTGCCAGGCCAGCCCGATAAGTCCGTATGGCCAACCGGGTCGGGCCAAAATGGCCCAATTTTAAACGGGTCAAAATGTCTAGCCTAACACTGAAAAATTCAGGTTAGCCCGGCCCGTGGCTTGTTTAACATCCCGGAATCTATAGTGGATAAAAATATTTTTCTGTGTTTGTGGTATTTTCACTTTGCATCTCTAAAAGAACATGTTTATTACTTTTTACCAAGGGTGTAGAAGTTTTAAATTCTTTAGGCGGTGAAAAGGTCTGCAACCGCCAAATTAGGCCGCCTAGAAGTTAAGATTATTTTTTTAATTCTGCCCATTTCTAACTAACCCCAACATTTCTTCCCTATATTCTTGCAAAAATTTTGAGTGGGGGTTTATAAGTTACATATTTGCAGCAAAATCCATTCACCTTCCCCAACAATCACCTTCTGCTCATTCCTTCCGCAAACCATAATTTTGCAATTCTACTTATTTCTACAATGCCCTTCTTCCCCAACACCCACCTCCCGCAATACCACAATTCTTCCCCAAATTGAAGAAATAGTGAAATACTTACACTATGGACGGCAGCGGCTACGGGCAGTGGCGGGCGGCAGCAGGTAGGTTGGTCGAAAAATCCGCCTAGATCTAATTTTAATCAAAAAAACCGCCTAGATTCGATTTAAAACTACCTTAGATCCGGTGAGAGCGGCGCTAATTCCCACATTTTTTGGGCGATTTGGTGAGCTTTCTGGCGGGCGAGCTTTAATAGAGACGCCCGCTAGGCCGATTTCTGCACCATTGCTTTTTACCCCATTTTTAGAGGGAAAAATAATATTTCTTGACAAATTCTAGTATGCAAATTTGTATAGATACAAAAACTTTAATGTTCAACTAAATTCTATAATTGATGAATGTAATTCAAAATTGAGTGGTTCATGGTTCACTCGGCCCGACTAGTTCATGGTTCACCCAGCTCAAATAAGTCATAATTTAGGGTTAATTATTTAGTGTTTAGGGTGTAGTTGGTTGATTTAGGGCAATTTTATAGATTTTCATCTATACAAATTTGCACACTAGACCTACTCATATTTCTTTATACAATTGTATTCAAATTAGCAAAATGTGTTTTGGGCATTTGGCCAAAGAGATAGTGTTAGTCAATACTTGTTCATAATATAAAATTTATATTATTATATTTATAAATTAATATAATAATATTTATTAAATAATATTATATTTATAAATTAATATTAGAGCATTAAATTTTATGAGTATTAATTTAGAAATTAATAGTATCAATTTTATATTATAAATAAATTTTACGGAAAAAATTGTGTTGGCACGAAAATAGTCAATTTTAGTATATATAAAAAACTATTGAAATTTATTTGAGGGATATTTTTTAATAAAAGTGGTTATTCATATAAATAAGTATTTTTCAATTATTTAGAAATATATGTATTGTTGTAACCGTTCTATAAAAGAATTACATTAGTCAAAATGTTCGGCGAGTCCAGGAATCAGGACCCAATGAGCGTCGGGTCAATCAAATGCGACCCCACTGGTACTTGTGGTCAACGGTCGCCTTAGCAACATGAACACCAACCACCCTTATGTTCGCCAACACTTATTGGGCACTGGCCGAACACTTGGGCCCCCAAAGGGCCCCACGTGCTCGCTACCTGGCGAGCAGGTGACCGAGCATATAACATATATGGAAGGCCACCTTTGTCTTCCATGCAAAGAAATGACAGGTGTCAGGCATCATATCCATCGAGAACACGTGTCAGTCACAAGCGTAATCATTATTTTAAATGTGGAGCACATGCTTGACAAATTGTATAAATAAAGTTTCTTTGAACCAGTAAAGAGTTTAATATTTAATATCAAATTGTTCAATATTTACAACTTATACTTTGTCATTTTCTCATCCAATACTTGACGAACATGTATTATGTTTGTTTGGTAGTCAAGTTAGTTAAAGTCACAGTAATATTCATGTAACGCTAACTATCAACATATATAAATCATACTATTATTGATGCGTAATATTTATGTTGTCCAATAGAGTGGTGACATGTGGACGATTTCTCTGACTTTGAATAATAAAGAGGTCGGTCAAATGGGCTGAGATACCAGAGGAAGAGTCTGCGCTTGTGTATTGGGCCCAAGGACGTGTCCAAAGGATGGGTCTGTTAGTGTTAGTGTCCTAGAGACAATCCTATTGTGAGGACATAATACTAAGATGATATTCAATTTTGATTTTAATATTATTGTTTATTTAATATTAAATGTATGTCATTACACTTGTTAGAATATTGTGTTTGGTTGTTTGCATTTATTCTTATTTGTGTTCCCATGAGTCATTATTGTCATTGAGATTGTGAGAACTCAGATGACTTAAACATGATCTCAAATAGCCACCATCAAGGATCATCAAGAATGGGATATTGATGATGCAATTGAGATTGTGTTAGGCCCCGGTGGAAAACCCATGAAATGCAGAATAATCATGAAATGCATATAAAAACAGGGGTGAAGGAATGGTGATTCCAGATTTTTCTCTTTTAAGCTCATGTGTTGTGTTTTGCTTATGATCGAATGCATATGACAAGATAAGAACGTAAAGAAAGAAACAACACAACAATGTATAGTGGTTCGAGACTCAAGCTCCTACATCCACTCTCCCCATTCCTGGGAAATTCCTTCAAACACTTCCTAAGGCTTTTCGACTACCTCTGTAGTTTACTAACCTTTCTACTTTGAGCTTTCTGACTACCTCTGTAGTTTACTAACTCAAACTGGACTTATCACCCACTCTCGGGCTCGCCTCTTAGATGTTTAACGAGTTCACACTCCTTCGACTTATCACCCTCTCTCTGGATTGCTTAACAACTACCTCACTTCACCACTACTTATCTCTTACGAGAATGGGGTTTGGGTTTGGTGTTGTCTCCATTATGGTGAGATTTTCCCTTACATTTGTTTAGCCTCAATGCTAAGGTTGGGAAAAATCTCTCTAAGTTTAGGATACATCGTGGGTTGCTTAGATTGGGTTCTAGAAACACTTTTGAATATATTTGTATATCTACTGACTTGTGTTCTAGGGTGGGAAAGCTTGAGTATATGTTCTCTTAAATTTCTATAGCATCGTTTGCTATCTTCTTCTCGACTTCCACACATAATAAACGTAGGAAGAACTTGTATTTATAGTGTGGATTTGAATGTTACCGGATGGAGAGAATCACATTCAAATCCATACTATTCTTTAAGAAGTTCTCGCAACTTTTTTCAGTTTGGTTGTCTTCCTCTCATTGGTCCACGTCACCGGATTCCAACCGCTATATTCCTCGGTTTTAAGATTGCCTCGGAACATTCAAATATTTATCTTGAGCATTCAATAATAATTCTTGACTCTTCAAGAATTATTTGTTATCTTCTTGCCTTCAAAGATCCTTTGTCTTTAGTCTTGATATCTTGATCTTCACGAGTCTTGATGACTTCCCGTCTTCGTTTTTCCCTTCCTCGATTTCAGACTTCGTGAGATATAATTGATTAATATCTTTTTTAAAAGAGTCTTCATCTTGAGTCTTGATTCTCGGTTTCTGCATCGAGTCTTGAAAACTTCGGTTTCATCAAACTTCAGTTTCTTCATGAAACTTTTCTTCGAAGTCTTGAGAATCTATCCTCGATCTATATCTGGCGACTATACATTGTGCGATAACATCCTGAACACTCTAAAACTGAATCCTGACTCATCTATCAAGATTATCCTGAACATGTCATACTTAGGGGTTTTGGGATCTAATCAAAATCTTCTTTACTAAATTTATTTCCCAACAGATTGGTGTGGGATCTGCATCATACTCTTAGAGAGTGTAGTAAGATCTCACTTACTACGAGATACTAGGTATCTCATGATGGATGCACAAATACCTTAGAGGGTATTGGTATACCCATCCGAGAAACCGTTTGATGTAATTCCACAATATGTGTTTACGGGTGTCTCGATTAGTGGGAGTGATGCGATACTCCTTTGACTTGAGGTCAATACGCACGACATGTATGGAGTGATGAACTTTGACCATGACCGACGCTTGCACCCTTCCATGGGTAGATATGGCTTGGATTGGGTTCATCACGAAATGCGTGTGTGTGGTAGTTGAGCCAAGAATAGGATTCATTCATCAATGTGGATTTAGAAAGAATACTCATCTTCTCATCATAATTGGATCTAAGTCTTCGGCCGATGCACGTCAACTTGGACTTTGTGGCTAAGTGTGACAAAAGTGATCAATTAGTGATTAGAGATAAAATGATTAAGTTATTTGAATAGGCACTTCATCATGTTCAAGATATAATCGAGTATTCACAAATGAAAGGAAGTTATCGTAATAGTCCATGTTTCAGTTATAGGTAGTTGCACATTTCCTCGCAATGTACCTCATATATTGAGAATGTCTGATTTATTGTCTAGGGTTCAATTAAGACCATTAGTTTGACTAATCGCTCGATATATGAGGGTCTATGGGTCACACAATAAGTAACGATTGTTTACTAATATAGATGGTTGATTACATATTATATTAAATATTAATATTTAATTTATGGAGAATATAATAATTATTATATTTAAAATGAATTATTATTAATATTTAACTAAATTAGATTTAATTAAATAAGATTCCCAATAATAATATATGATACGGGATTTGATATACATGGAAATCAAATCCGTAGAGATTTATGTATATGAGAATTAAATCTATGGGATTTAATTTACAAGATTAGGGATTTTATTTCCTAATCAAGTTAGTTTAAAATTTAAGTTGGGACTCCCCTATATATATGAGCTCTTGAGAATTCATAACACAAGACTTCATATTTTCTCCATAAAATCTCTAAATTAGAATTTTCCTAGCAAATTCATCTCGGGGATTCAACGCTGGCAGATCTGTGCGAATTAGTAAACGACTGTTACGTGGATAACATAGTTGAGGAATCCATGTACGAATTGCTGTAAGAATTCTGTTTACGCTTAATCGTATTTAATTATGCAATTATATGTTCGTTGTTGGTGAACTGCTTTATTCTGATGCACATGTATTGCGTGTTTACGTGCCTCTATATTCCAACAGGGCCTGGAGGGATTGAAGAGTTAGCTGAGAAAAGGGTCCATGGAGAGCATGGGCCCAAGAGAGTAACAAAGCCCAGAGATTGAGTTTGGGCAGAGAAAAGGCCCAGAGATTGGGCTCGACTAGAGATGACCCAGAGATTAGGCTCAATTGGAGAAGACTTAGAGATTGGGCTCAGTGAGGTAGTTCCGAGGAACGTGGGCTAATGAGGATAGAGATCGTGAGAGAGATCATGGATATCGGAGAGAGAGAAGCAGTTGAGATCTTCCAGGGGTCTGGCAGATAAGAGTTGATATGCATGAGATGGGCAGAGCCATTAGATGAGGAGATCAACGGCTGAGAGCCTCGATCCGAGTGAGATGAGTCGTGGAGAAAATCCCATGATTCACGGAGGTTGTTGAGCAGAGACGTGGTCAGGCAGAGAGTTCAAGCAAACATGTAATTATTGACTGACTTCGGGTATAAATACACCCATCAAGTAACACAAAACGGGGAAGGACACATATTTTACACTTAAATACTTTGAATTGAGCTATTCCATATGATTTCACATGAGATTAAGAGTGATAACTTACTTGAGCGTCGGAGAGCCCGCGTTGGAGCCCCCTCCGGCGTGTTTTTCAGACTACCTACGTGGAATTGGCTTGGTTCCTACAGTCAAAGCTTGTGAATTTCTTGATATTCAACGTACGAATCCCC
Source organism: Stenogyne calaminthoides (assembly GCA_037126765.1). Lineage (NCBI taxonomy): Eukaryota > Viridiplantae > Streptophyta > Magnoliopsida > Lamiales > Lamiaceae > Stenogyne > Stenogyne calaminthoides. Next base: position 41,452,227 of record JBBCBC010000007.1, read on the forward strand.
GTTGAATTTAAGGTCATACTTGAACCATTTTTTACGCATCAATTATATAGTTGAATTTTGATTTTTTTTTAATATTATTATAAAGTGACATCATCACAGTTATTCCTTATTTATTATTTTTATCAGTAAACGACCAACCGAGCATACTATTAATTAAGAATTATTATTGCGAGATTGAGCATCTTATATATGTCCATGTTATTGATGGCTAGATCAATTCACGTAATTTGACACTTATCAATATCGGTCTTTGCCAAAATCATTTACTTAAAGCATATGTTGTTGCTGTTATTCTGAAAAATATGTTTTTTACTTTGTATAACCAAACTGAATTTCTTATTTATTTACTGAAATAAATTATTTATCATTGTTGCACTAAATATGAATGAATGTTACATATATTTATTGCAAACATGTTCAATAAGTAAGTACGTATCACGTTGTAGTTAATTTGGTGATACCAGATCACAAAAGATCAAATTAACAGTCCCTCGTGATTAAATACAAATTCACAACCCAGATGGAAATGAACAATCCATCATGAAAGGTTGAAGTGTAATGTTCAGATTGACTTGTCTTGACCAAGAGATTACACTAGTGCATTATGATGCGCTGAATAGGACCTACAGGAGGATAAATTCTTCGGTACTGAATATACAAGAATTAAACCTCAGTGGTTCATTATTTCTTAATCTTCGTTCCTTAAATAGGATCGTGTGAAATTAATAACTATTGCTTTGACTTATGATGGGAAGAGAATCAATGTGATTCGATACCTTGTATCTTGGGCAATATTATTAATTACACGACAATTGCTAAGATTTAATACGGAGAATCGTGTGCAAGCACGTCTTGCTTGATTTGTCCCCTTGGTGGACTCAGAATCTTTATCATACCAAATCTTGCAAGTGGAAATTTATTTCCGGTATGGATAATAATGTTAAGTTGTCTTTACTCCAAGGAAAAATATATTAATTAATGGACTAAGATAATCTTAAACAAGGGAAATAATGACCGGGAGCCATATTATTGTGAAGTCGTAATGTGGGTTAAGATGGATAATTCAATATTAATTTTATAGTGGAATAAATTAATATTAATGGGCTTGAATAATATTTTGGCTAAATATTAAAGTTTCATAGCCCATTGGAGGTCTAATCTTAATTCTCTTAAAGGCCCCTCAAATAGTCCAAATTAAAGTCCAATTAATGAAAAGGAGAAGAAAATATTTTGCCTATTTTTCCTTAAAATTTTCGAAAAATATGAGTAGGAGAGAGAAAATATTTTCTTGATTTTCTTGGAAAGATTTTTATGGAATAAGTATTCTTGAGATACAAGTTTATCCCATAAATTCAAGAAAAGTAAAAGATCTTATTTCTTCCCTATTTTATTGGATATTTTCGAAAATTGTGTGACAAGAAGGAGAAGAAGATTTTGTTGGGAGATATTTTGGAAAATATAATATATTGGATATATTATAGATTGTATCTTGATGAAGAATCAAGGAAATTTCCCAATGCCCAACTTGACCAAATTTTCGTCCCCCCCTAGTCCTATAAATAGGGGATGAATTTTTCATCCCCAATGCAATTCCATGTGTTGGAAAATTTAGAAATCCACAAAGGAGGTGACAAATATTTTTATTTTTTTCCTTTTAAATTAAAATCGTTCGTTGAGAATCCTCCCACCGGATTACGTTCGTGGACATGGGATAAATTTGAGAAGGCACTTTGGGTTGATCCATCGTCTCAACGGTTGTCTCTACAAGAGGTATGTAATCTCGTAACTCCTAGATTCTCGCATGCTTAGGATTTACGTGGATTATGTGTACACATGTTGTTTATTTGCTTATTAATTATTATGTTGAATTGATTTAGGATTAATTCATGTTAGTAATTAATTAATTAATTTAAATATGTATTTAAATTCACCTCAAATAGATCCGGGCACCCCTAATTTCCCAACATATGTACTAGTATGAAAAAATCTTCTCTTTAGAATTTGGCAGGAACATCAACGCTACCCAGGCGCATGATCGACAAAGTGATGCCTTGGGCGCCTTCCTCATCTAGAGTTTGAGAGTATGGTGAGCGAGCGTATAGACTTTCCCCAACATCGTAACCCTAGCCTTAAACCCAAGCCCACGAGTGCAAACATGAGGAAAATCCCAAAACCCGTGAGAGATGGTAGATTTGGAAGAATGAACCGAAACAATAGTATGTTTCGACCAATTAGTGATAGGTTTCGTCAGAGCCACCAGGGCTTCCGAACCGGCCACAGGCCTAGGTACAACAAGGAATCAAAGGGCGAGTGTTGCTTTTACATCACAAACTTTCCAGATAACTGGAAATCTAAAGACCTTATGGAAGTGTTTGCAAAATTCAGCAAAGTCCTGGATGTTATCATTCCGGAAAAAAAAAATCTTGTGGGGTGGAAATATGCTTTCGCCCGTTTCCATGATTGCGAAGATGTTGAGTCGTTGGAAAAAAATCTGGATGACATTTGGATTAGAAGTTTTAAACTGAGAACAGACATTTCGAAGTTCAAGAATCGTATCATCACACTGGTCGAAAGTATTCATCGAATGAAAAACCAATCACAAACCAAGTCATTGTCAAGGAAAACGTCAGTTTTGCAGAAGTTATCAAGTCTCACAAGAAAACCAGCAACCCACACAAGGAAATCAAGGATCTGAACACTGTGATGACCAAGCATGCACCCCAAAATCACTAGCATACCCATGTGAGTATAGTGGACTCATCGAGAAAATACGAACCCGGGAAAAAGGAGTTCGACTGGTTTAACATCACTATGGTTGGGAAGGCTAAGTGATTTGATGATTGGCAAGTAGCAGAGGCAGAAATCAGGAAATTTGGTTACAATGATTTGACGATCAACTTGTTAAACGGGGAGGCCTGGTTGATTTCGGGCATGATTGAAGCAGATATGGCAAAATTCAAACTTGAAGAAGAAGAATGGTTATGATTGGTTCATCGATTGACATATGTGAGACTTCAAAGACAGCATATCAGAAAGGTTAACCTGGGTTCAAATTTTTGGAGTGCCATTGAATTTCTGGAATGAATCTTTTATTCAATGGCTCGTTGCGGATGATGGAGTAATTGTTGATATCGATCCCTATACAAAACTTCGGAAAATAATGGATATAGCAAGGGTCCGTAGGAAACTATTTGGGTGGAAAGAAGAAATTTATCACTCGAAGTTCGGGGATCACTCTATTGAAATCGGTTCTATCAGCACTTCCTATCTACCACCTCTCATTTTTCAAAGCCCCTAAGTGTATCATTACAACCCTTATCAAAATGCAAAAAAAAAAATTATGGGTGGGAAAGAGTCGGGTCGTAAAATTGCATGGGTAAAGTGGAGCTCGGTGGAGTAAGTCTGTAGGTGGGTTAGGGGTGAGAGACATTAGAAGTTTTAATGTGGCTCTTTTGAGCAAGTGGTTATGGAGATGGGTGTCGGGTGAGCAATCATTATGGGTCAGTATTCTCAAGTCTAGGTATAGGTTCTTCATGGTCGAGACGGTGAGCTTAGGTGAATCAAATAAGTGGTCTTTGTGGTGGAGGGGATATGCATGCGTTGTGGTGGAGTCAGGAGGGGTGTCTGTTTAGGGATAAGTTATCTTTTTGCATCGGGAATGGGGAGTCTGTCAAATTTTGGTGTGATCCGTGGATTGATAGAGTGAGATTAAAACAACGTTGTCCGAGTTTGTTACGTCTGTCGTCCCTAAAAGAGGGTTGGGTTAGTGATTTATTTTTTGTGTCTGAGGGGTGTTGGGTGTTCAAGTGGGAAAGTTATCCTAACATGGTTGTTATTATGGAGTTTATGGATTTATGGTCATATATTTGTAGGTTTAATCTTAAGCCAGGTGTGAAGGATAAGTGGAAGTGGATTGGATCTCCTAATGGTTGTTTCGAAACTAAGGTGATGTACCATTCCATCATGAAGGCTAACTATAGTGGAGAGCTCGACATTTTCCCTTGGTTGAAGATCTGGTGGAAAGTCATTCCGTCAAAAGTGTCGGCATTCGCGTGGAAAATTGTTTGTGATAGAATACCATCAAAAGGTGGTATGTCCAATTTGGTTGGCTGCACTTTGTCCTGTTTGCTCTTCTTCGATTAAGTCTTCACTACATATCCTTGTTACATGCCCTTTTTCTCTCTTAGTATGGAAGGGAGTTGCTTCTTGGTTGGGGAAATCAGCGTCTTACTCGACTCTCCTGATGGACCATTTCACGAAATTTGTGGAGTCAGAGCGTTCGGATTCCCGAAGGACAGTCCTGAGTTTGATTTGGCAAGGCACAATTTGGAAGATCTGGAAGTCCAAAAATGAGATTATCTTCAAAGAGAGTGTTTACTCACTGGACAAACTTTTAAACGGGATTAAGTTTTGTTCTTGAAAATGGATAAGATCCCATTACCCGTTATTTTTTTCAGTTCCGTTTGTCTCTTGGGAATATCATCATTTCGATCGTCTACCCGCTAAACTTTAATTCGGTGAGTTTAGAGTACCCCTTGTACTCTCTAATGAAATTTTATCTTTGTTTTTTTTTTTTTAAATATCGGTCTTTGCCTTTGAAGCGTCAACCAAATTAGAGGTGCTACTTATTTAGTTTTCCTCTTAATATCTGAGGAATATCAGTTTTAGGGTTTTTTGGCGCAAATAATATTTTCCTCCTTAGATAATTATTGTTTATATATATATATACATATATATATTAACCCTGATTGTATATTATTGATATTCGATAAGTATATTACGTTGTTTTACATGTACGAAATATGTATTGTAGTTTTGTTGGACACATAAGACATTCCTATATACAATATTAACACATCTAATTAAAGAGTATGTCTAGTGTGAAAATTTTCATGTATGAAAATCTATAAAATTTTCATAGTATACTTTATCCTAATTAAAAAGAACAAATACATGTGAATTGATCACTGGTCAACCAATTTGAAATATATTCTTATCGAAAAGTGTATATATATATATAATTAATTAATACCCGTATATTGTTTCTCAGTAAAATACACGCAAACTAGTTTTCAAGAGATGGTCAACTACAATTTGACTAGTTTTCTGAGTGGGATGGAAAGAATCCCAGAAAACATATTTGTTTGCATCTGAACATGTGAATGGGTTCATCTCATCACATAGGTATCCCATCTCAAACATTCCTGTCGCACAACATGCAACTGATGCCACTTCAAATCCTGTAAATATTTCAAAAAAAAACATTAATTTATTTGATACTGACAATAACTTAAATATGTATAAAATACTTTTATGAGAATTGAGATGTTTACAGTGATAAGCTAATTATCGTGTGCATACAAAAATTGGAAAAGTATATACTAATCATATATTCCAATAAGAATTAATATACATTCGTTTTTTAAACCATTTTATTAAATATTTCCACCTGAATAGGTAGGTGACATGATGAGCGCAGCCCATCATAAATAACTTTAACAAGCCGTACTTGCTAACTAATTAATTTATAGAAATACATAATGATCTTTAAACACAATTTTTTTTATAGAATTATGTAGTTGAAAAGGCAGATAGCAACTTACTCCATATAAATTATATTAAAATTTAAAATTGGCGCTCATGAAATATACACATAGTGATAGGTACAGATGGAATATGTAAAATTATTTCGTCATTATTCTTTAAGTACCTTAGAGTTAATATTAAGAATCATCTTTTAATTAATTTTGTGTTTAATTTTAGTCATATAATTTATTACTTTTTTAAGTTTTACTCTTTTGAACTAAAACTGAAAAAAAAGCAAACAGACAAAATTAAAATTGTACCAAAAAGGGCCAAAAAAAAAAAAAAAAAAAATACATGCAGGACCAAAATTTTAGTCCTGAATTTCTTACTTTTTTTTAATTTTTGTCCAAATTTGACACGAAAGCAGTCAAAACGGAAAAATAAAAACTTATTAGACTAAAATTGAATATCTCCTAAGTTACGTGACGATTCTTAATATTAACTCAAATATGTAATGTACGACCCTATATGCCTAAATGAGTGGAATTAATTACTATATAGTGTCCCTTTAAATTTATTAATCCATTATGCTTACCCTAAACACAAAAATGCAAGTATTTATAAGTACAAACTTACCAAACATAGAAGGCTTCTTGACAATCTGCGCAAGAACATTATAAGGGTTTGAGAAAACAACCCTAATTCCATTCATCTCCCCATTCATCTTCTTAACCAAACCATTCAACTTCTCATTAAAATGTAGGGCAACAAGATTGTACCCTTGCATGCATCCATCTCCATTCCCATTAACAAGATTCGTCGCCCTCTCTAAGGGCAAGCATCCCATCGGTGGGAGACCCGTGAAGGATATTTTACGAGCCCCCAGCCCGTAAATCTCCTTCACGAATTTCTCCGCTGTCCCCACAAGATAGTCTTGGAATTGGTCAACCGTGTACTTGGATCGCGTGCTGGGGAGAGTGTAATAATTCTCTAGGAAATCATTTGTGCCTAAGCTTATGATATAGAGAGCCTCACTTATGATGAAATTGGCCTTTGTTTCACCCAAATAGGATTTTAGTTTGTTTTGATACTCCTTGTAGTAGTCCACTTCTTTCCAAAGTGGGAGCACATTCTGCAAATGTGAATTGAACACGATCATGATAATATTCACAAATAGCAGAAACTCTTATTCATAGTATAAAACACATATTATTACACTTATAAAGTGATATCACTACTCTTATAAAATAGTACCTATAACATTTAATTATGATCTTTATTTTTAAGTGTAATGATATTAGTTGATAAGTGTAATAATATTAAGTAGTTTGTAAGTGTAGTATTATAAATTTCATCTTATGAACATGTTTCACAGGAGAACTGCTCTAACAATAGATACAAATATTTGTACATTATATATTTTCAAACTTTGAGTAATGTGTTTCATTTCATCGGTACGTGCATATGAATCGAAATTAGTTTCATACTAAATCCAATATTATGTAGTGTTCGTATACAATTTTTATATGGATTTCATAGTTTAAATATTTCAAGAGTTGGTATTATTGATCGATATTGTTGTTCTACACCGATAGTGATTTAATTCAATATTGTTATGTAGTATATCTGTCACTGACATAATAAATGCGTACTTTAAAAACATTTATTACTTAGGTAAGAGAGTCAAAAGTGTCATATGAAATGTAAGATTGGTTGCTACTTTAATATTTGTTAGGATATTTTTCACAAGACCGCGTATTAAGTATAAATGTGTGATACTTTTGGAATTTAATTAAGTATTATACAAATACAAAAGAATATCATGTCTCATATTTTGGATCACAGTGACATGTACCGAACAATGTTATCTGTTCCAAATATGGTGTTTCATTATATATTTCATAGTCTAAATTAATGACACGTTGAATGGGCAAAAATATTCAACTTTCCACCATAATTCTAGGTCCATGTATTAACGATCCATAAAGTGAAATAATCTTGAAGCATAAAAAAGTGACACAGATGAATTGATCCGGAAAAGTACCGATTTGAGATAAATCTAATTAAATGTAATTTTATTTATTTGCTCATTTATTGGCTAAATTTTAATTGTTAGTGTAATTCTTTTGTGAAACTTATTAATTATAGTACAAAACGGATGGAACCAATTAGTACGGTTTAATAGAAAACATGGAAATAATAATATTTAGTAAAAACTATTAATATTACTAGCTTGTTTAGTGAAAATAGGAAACAATGTTCTTCGTAAATATGAGTGAGTCTCTTGTGCACCCAAGTGCATTGTGCACTCATGCAAAAGAATGCCATATTTTAAAAAATACGTGGCCTATTAAATATATTAGACATATTCTATGAATATATGTGTAGGGTTGAGACGAGTACACGGATCTTAAATCAGTGCACCAGTTGCACATGAGACTTTGTCTGCAAAATATATATTAGCTAGGTGAAAACAATACTCCCTTAATCTTATTTTAGATTGCTTATTTTCTATAAATAGACGTTGTTATTTTTTTTTTCTCATTTCCTAAAATAGCAAAAGAGCAGTTTTATTAAAAAAAAAAAACTATTTGTCACTATATTATACATTCAAAATAACCTTTTATAAAAAGACACAACTCTTCCATAAAGTGAAATAATTTCTACACCCTCAATAAAAAAATAATTTTGCAACATTTAATACTAATGAACAACTATTTTATTAAATCTCGTGTCCTTTCCATTTGAGGACTCTAAATTAGGATGGAGAGAGTATTATTTAGCTAAACATGAAATACAGGTTAAAACAAACAGTTTCGTATTATGAACAAATTCATCCAAAAAAAATCATGTACTAGTATTACTTACAAGAACATTTGAAGTAGCATTGTCAAAACCGGTACCAGCAGAAGCAAAGCAGACCCCGGTAGCAAAATCCGTGATATTAAAGAGCGGGTCCAGGTACGCCGGCACGAACGGCCGGAGCCCGAACGCCTCCGAGATGAAATCCGGCGGGATTCGACCGTTGGAGAATCTTCCCGTCGGCCGGCCGCCGAAGAAGTCACGGCCATACGGCCGGAAATTGCTCCTCAGCACCGTGGAAATCTGGTTGTTGTTGCCGGCGTCGACGGAGGAGTCTCCGAACACGATCACCGCCGGGATGGTCGCGGCGGCGCCACCACCGAAGATGATGAATACTAGTAAGTAAACAAGTGTGGAGTGGGAAGACATTTGTTTAAGACTTTGGTTGGTTCATGTGAGTTATATAATTAATAGAGGGTTTATATATATATAGGGGAGTGATAAATATTAAGTGATGAAGTTTGTTGGGGGGTTTATTTAATTAGTTTGGTAGTTGGAAGAGCTTTTATTGCTATTTATAATGAGGGATTTTTAGGTGAGATGATGGGGTGGGTAAATGGGTTGGCAGGGGGAGGTAATGCACCTGCAGTGATTTTGAATATACTTTTCTCTTTTGGTTTGTATAAGTCTTGTATTTATTCAGGTGTATCGTGCACTTATAATATATTTTAGAATAATATAATTTTTTATATTGAAAGATTACACTAAATCGTGCAATTATTAATATGAAAAATAAATTGTGTGGTTCAGTGTAAACAAATTGTTTATTTCAATATAATAAATTGTATGGTTCTAAAATACACTATGAATGTACGGTACACTTGAATGCACATGAGATCTACTCTTTACTCTTTAGGTTTTTGCTTTTTATTTTTATTTGAGTCAGTCTAAAGTAACCTATACATAGTTTTGTGAAATGAGTTTATCTAATTTAAAAGTTTAAACTTGTGAAGGAGGTGAATAAGTTTCTAGGGTGGACCTGTGTATAGTTTACCAGATATCAATGCTGAAACTTGACTGTTATTTTGTTATAATAAAAACTAACATCATAGTTCAAATGGTCAGAGCACCACTACATATACCATGAGGTAATGAGTTTGAGTCACTATTTATCTGATAAAAAAAAAGGTACAAATTAGCATATATTAAAATTCATTCTTTCCATAGTGTTAAAGCGTTATGTCCAAATTATATCTCGTCTTATCATGAGATAATCTCACACAAATGTGTATCCCGTCTTATCGTGAGACCATCTCACACAAATGTGTCTATTTTACTATATATACGCTAAAATGTACATAGCAATATCGTTTTCACTTTCTTCTGCTAAAAACACATGACAACAATATGCTATGAGAAAATGTGTATTTATTGTAAATTGCAACTTTCATATTTGTAATATAGATATCAATTAAAATTAAAAATAAAAGTGAAAATTTACATATCAATTGAAATTCTTTCATACTCTATTTTGTTAAAAATAAAAATTGTTTAAATAAATGCTATTGAAGTAATGTTATCTATACTATTTTAAAAAGTGACAAGGGATTGAAAATCATTTTTTTTTTACCCTTTTACCCTTTTCATATTTTATTCTATACATTTTCAGCCCTTAATGTAATGTAATGTGATATAACCTAATAAAATTAAATTTCATGACCTTTAGTATTACTTAATTTTACGTTTCTTTTCAGATTTTACCTCTCAGTTCAAGAATCCATGTGCATTCATTCACGTTTCTTTTCAGATTTTACCTCTTCCCTTCAAGAATCCATGTGCATTCATTCAGACTACTTTTTCAAAACCATCCCACTTCTCCCAAAATATAAATCGCGTGGAGTGGCTTCGACGTGGAAATGCCTTGGGATTGAAATATGCTCTGAATGGCGGCAACGTCGGTGATGGAGTGAGCTTTGGAGGCGGCGGTGGAGATGGTTTAGGATTGAAAGTGCTTTAGATGGCGCGACTTCGGCGATGGAGGCGGCGTTAGTGTTGATTTCAGTTTTACTTATTTAATTTATAATTTATTGTTCACTGTTTTTAGTGTACAGGAAGGGCTGCGAGAAAGCGGCTTCGGTGATGGAGGCTGCTGGCTGGATTAGTCGGCGTTCTTCGCCAACTCGGCGATCTCACCGAGTGAGTTTAATGTTGCAATTTTAATTTTATGTTTCCATCCTTTTCAGTTTCCTTACTTTTTTATGGTTGTTTGTTGGAATATTCGTGCTTTGGATTGAAACGTGAGGAATTACAGTTTTACGGAGGTAATAGTGAACCTGGCAGCGCGGAGGCGTTACTGTTCTGTGTTTGAATTTTAGTGATTTGGTGCTTTTGGTTGTTTCTGTTTGGGGTTTGGTGTTATGGATAACATGTGAAGTAATACTGGTTTGTATGTGATAATTAATTACTTAGAAACGCTTAAAGTGAGTTATTAGGTGTTAATTTTATATTTCTACAATTATATTCAGTATCTACTGTTTTGTGCTCGTACGATGTTTAGATGAAATTTGAATTTTGAAGGAATTAGGGTTCTTTGGATTTTTCTTTGGTTACCAGCTCTGTAACACTGCTTCAATGTGCCAACTGTATGCCTTTCGAGGCTATTTCCTCCCTGTTGCAATGAATTACATATTTCAGTATTTCCCTGTAAACATGAGGGCTCAGAGTTATCCACGTGTTCAGTATTTTGTTGTTATTGATTTTGAGGCCACATGTGACAAAGAACGAGTTCCTTATCACCAAGAGATCATTGAGTTACCGTCGGTTATAGTCAGCAGCATCACTGGTCAGTTAGAAGCCTGCTTCCAAACATATGTGCGGGCCAACATGCAACCAGCAACTCAGTGACTTTTGCAAAGATCTGACTGGCATACATCAAATTCAGGTTTATATCCATTATCATTTTTTGTTATGCATGTGTTTCGTTTGTGATATGCGACATTAACTTATTAACTTCATGCTAAAATACTACTTCAATGGGTGAAATGATCTGGACAAAATCTACTCCTGTCTGTACTCTAAACCTGCTTCTTTTTTTATCCGACAATTGAATACTTGTATCCTTTATCTTTACTTAGCTTTTTTAGATTGATACTGGAGTTACACTAAGTGAAGCTCTTCTTGAACATAACAAACCTTTATCTTTAATTCCTAATATGTATGCAATGGCCTGTTTAGGTCAATACTGGAGTTATACTAAGTGAAGCTCTTCTTGGGCATGACAAATGGCTTGAAAATATAGGGATTAAGAAAGCCAATTTTGTTGTGGTTAGGTGGTCCGATTGGGATTGCCGGGTGATGCTGGAATCAGAATGCCGCTACAAACATATTAGGAAGCCCCCATATTTCAATCGGTACGTATACTGGCTCTCTTGAGTTTAGCCTACGATTTCACATAACCTTTACGTATCATAAAAAGAAAAATTAAAATCTCATTTTAACATATATTCAATGAGTAACACTTGGGTGCACAGTGCTGTTCAATGAAAACAATTAATAATGTTCAATGAAACAACTAATACTATAGCCTGCAGCAGATTTATTCCTTGTCAATGTTGGAGGATGTCGCAGTAAAACGTGTAAAGTTTATGGAGGCTAATTAATCCAGGTGTTCTTTGGTCATATGGCTGGAAAGGAATAGGAGTTTGTTTTATAATTGTACCGAGTCAGTTGACGATGTTTGGGATAGGATTAAATTTAGAATTGCCCTTTGGGCTTCAAGCCATAAGTTTTTTAGGGACTGCTTAGTTTCTGATTTAATTGGGATCTGGAGTCTATTTTTGTTGGTATCGAGGGCATTGCATGAATACATTGGACAACTATCCTATCCATATGGGTGAGTTTTGCATATCATTATTTGAATGTTGATTTTTCCCAATCTGTAATTTGGTTCTTGATGAAATTTTTAAAAATTGTTTTCGGATCTGGATATTGTACTTGGATTCAACTTCTTTATTATTCTGTATAGGCTGGATATTTTCGGTGTAGATTCTGTTCCTGGGTTTTTGTTCAAATATTCCGCCAGAGGAGTTTCAGTGTTTAGGTTCCGCTAAACTACGAATTGGGTTTTGCAAACAACCAGTTAAGTTAAATTATTTCTTCTGGTTTCTTAGCTAAGAAGACGAATTTAGTTTGGTGTTATGGGTTCCATCGTGATTGGTGGCAACAATCTCATTTCTGATTGGTGGCATTGATTCAGATTGCAATAACTGGAATAGTCAATACTCATCGCTTTAAATTAAATTTATTTTTTATATATATATTATCCCATTTCTTTTTTCTAATTTGGAACTTCTTTTTAGCAGTCCTGAGGGAATTGAGTCCCTCTGCTCAGATTTGGAAGTTGATCGCACCGACGTGATGATATTAATGCTCGCTTGGTTAGTCAGTTGTACATTTGTTTTTCTATAGATGATTTTGTTTTAGGAAAATTGAATTCATATTTACTGGAAATAGAATTCAACTGATTTTGTTTTAGGAAAATGCAAGCAGCAAGACAAGGATACCTCACCCTGGTAAGAATATTTTTGTCGTTAATGCATATTGAATTCTGATTTGGCTTAACAAATTCTGCTTCTTCATAGCATTTAATTGTGTTTAGGCATATGACTTATCATCATGAGATCTCGAGTCTATGACAATTTTTAGTTGTGCAAGGAAACTTTCTTTATTGTGCAATTCCTGGCATAATAGGTTTATACCAGAAAAATATTGTCTATCATGAGAAGCCTGATGAGAGCTTATTTGGCATATTACAAAGCAAGGTTTCAACTTCATATTATTTCATTTTCAATATTATTCCTCCTTTCATTAAAGTTCAATTTGTGTTTGATAATCCACAGATTTCTGATTATAATGAAGAGTGCATATGTATACCTCCCAAAGTTTCATTATTAATGGAATCAATAGGAATTTATCTGGTATATATATGAGTTTGTATTAATGGAATCCTTTCAATAAAGTTCAATTTGTGTTTGAAAATCCATAGCTTTCTGATTATAATGAAGAGTGCATATTTATACCTCCCAAAGTCATAAAGTTCATTTGGTCACACGAATGGATCGACGTCATGAGTTAAGATCTGCTTAAAGAAGTGGTAAGCTGGTATAGACGTAATTAAAACTTTTATCATTTATAAGTTTTATCATTTATGACCTTTTTATTTGCAAACATAGGAGCTGCTTAAATAGATTGTTATTTTTACAAAAATAAGAATAGATTGACAATTACTTTTGCAAAATCAAGTTCAATATTTGTAATCATGATGATCAGTTGCTCCGTATATGATTTACATAGGTTATATATGATCGCAACCAAAATGATCAACATTTAATTTTATCCAATTCTGGTGAGCAAAATGTGATTTGAATTTTATGGATAGTAATATTTCTTTTTTTCTTTTCATGAATGTAACATGTGAAATATGTTAATACTTATGTTTATGCTTATCTAATTGACATGATATTTTGTTGGAGTAATGAAGACTCCAAGATGGTGTTATTTTAGGATTTTGTATAGGTACTCTAATTGGTGGAGTTCTTGTATTCTATTTTATTCACACATACCACTTAGCTCAAGTACAAGGAGATGTAGAAAATGAGATTTGATGAAGTATGAGGAAGTAATGAAGAATGAGGAACACAATCAATCTGATTTTCAATAGTTGCTCTGAGGCAAAATGAGTATTTTCTGTTCTTACTCCTCAGATTAATTAGGATTCTCTCTATTAACATAATCATAGATTTCATGAATTTCGGATTAGTTCTCTCCATTCACCTAATCATAGATTCTCTCCATTCCAATTAGTTCTGTTTTGGGGTTAGTTATGTTGTTTTTTAACATGGATATGGGGATGATTCAAACTCCCTTGCATACTATATAGATTCCGAGTAGAAAAATAGAAGCAGTTCTTCATTTGAAGTTTACAGTCACTGCCACACTTCCAGGACTTCTCTTTGGCTGCTATGATATGTTGTTTTTTAAATCTTGTGATTTTGATGACATCTTGTAGCCTGTTGTTAGAACTTTTGAATCCCTTCAGGATTGGGTTCAAAATAATTATTAGAACTTTTGAATCCCTTCAGGATTGGGTTCAAAATGAATTAACTTTACTTTTAACTTAGGGCCCACTTGGTTGGGGGTAATGGAAGTGGGTAATGGGAATTACTTCTATTGATGTTGCTTGGTAGGTTTGACACATTGGTAATGAAAATAGAAGTAAGCAATTGATTGCCCTCACCTACTCACCTCACCTCACATGATACCCATTGTTGATGTTGTAAGCAATAGCAATGCAATCAATAACTCTTGGTGATTGACCCATCAATGATACTCATTACCATTCCTTAGTCATACCAAGCGGACCCTTAATCTATTTCATATTAGCGTATAGATTTTCCTATTTCCTATTTGCTTTTAGACAATATCTTATAACTGAAAAAATGTTCAACTTCTAAACACGTGAAATGACTCAAAAACTGAACAATAAAGAGTTAAAACAATATTTGAACACGGATATAATTGAAATTACACTGATTATTTGTTTTTTTTTTTTTTTTTGTACTTTGTTTACACACCTCTTTTCTTTTGTGGCTGATGAATGCAGTATAAGTAATCACTATACAAAAATAAAAAAACTTAATTGCATTGCTTGTAATTATGATGTATTGTAAATTTTAAGAGTTTGTTGTTGTATCTATACAGAGGCGGTAAAAATAGGGAAAAATTAATTACTAAAGTTCTTAATGTGGTATACTAATTGTCGTATAACATACTTTAGTGGACATACTTTTTCATGGGAAATATTTGCTGGAAATTGTGCTAAGACTCTTTAAGTGGCACGATATTTGGAGCAGCCTCTCAAATATTCTCAAGAACGTTAGACTTAGTTCTGAAAGACTTGTTATTATATGTTTTAGGAGAAAATCTCATATGAGACGGTTTCATGCATGAGACGGAGTATAATTTAGCATAAATGACACGCACCCCTCTCAAAGTGTTAAAGCGTCAATGTCCAAATTATGCTCCGTCTCACCGTGAGACCGTCTCATGCAAGTGTGCCTCATGTTTTAGTTGTCTGGATGGAGTAATTGCCTAGAACTTTTACTTTGAGCATATTAGGGCGTATCACTAACAATGAAATTTTGTTGGTATTTTATGAATGTTCTTAGTTGGTACACAATTAAATGCTCGCAATTTTTTTTGCTCTCCATTTGATTTTTACCCCTTTTATGTCACGTAGATTGTCTGTTGATTGCTCTGCCATTCTTGGAATTTATGATACTCCAACGAGAGTTTTGGGCTTGATCGTAGTATGTTCGTTTAGCAGGATGTTGATCGTGATAGCCTCTCTTATTAATTTATAATGTCTGCATGATAGCAGTAGCTTTTATTTGTTTTTCTTATTTGTTTACACATTATTCATCACATGTATGTAATACTGGCATTGACTTTGAAATTCTTTTGAATCCCTTCTTTGTTCTCAATTGTTGGAGGTTGGAATTGAATATATGCATACTTTTGACTTTAAGAGGTCATGGTGATCACATGTATGTATTGCTACTTTTAACATTAGGGTAACATTTAAAATAAAAACAACTATCATGTAAAAATAGAACATTTAGTTCCCGACAAATTTTGTCCACATTAAGATGTTTTTGACATTTTCACATGACAAAATCTCATATGAGACGGTCTCATACATAAGATGGCGTACAAATTAGCACAAATCACACTCACCTCTTCCAAAGTGTTAAAACGCCAATGTCCAATTTTTGTCCAGTCTCACCGTGAGACCGTCTCATGCAAGTGTGCCCCTTTTCACATATAACCAACATATATTAGAAGGCAACATATTGTCCATGCTCTTTTAGCGTATTTTCTTTTGTAATCTTTAGTTTAATTTTAATAATAATTCAGCTAAATATTAAAGTATTGGATATGCCTTTTCTAATGGGGAGCCTCTTCGGATGGGATGCCTTCTGTTTTTTAAAGTAATTTTCCATTCTACAAATTGTGATGGCAGATTCAAGATTTTTGAGGGAGGAAGTATTCGATTTCTTTCTCTAGACCAGATAAGTTTTGTTTTTATTAAGATCGTCGTAAATGGAGGCCTTTATAGTTGAGGAGATTTATTTTACTAGATTTAGTTTTTCAATTATACTCTTGGCTCTGCATATGGTAAAGCAGAGTTTTTGGGTATAGTTGGTTATTTATCCCCTATTGGTTCAAAGTTATAAACTGGTTGAGAAAAATTATTAGTTTTCTAATAACTTTTTCTTTCTTTTTAAAGCTATGCCAGAGATGCATATAGATATGGGCAAGGTGGAGATAGAGTGAGTTTTCCGATAGGGGAGCATCAAGTGGTGGGAGCAGGGTTACAAGTTTGGCAGACACCAGGTCATTTTAAAGGTAACGGGTCGTTGCCTTGGGTACAATTTAAGAGTTCATATCTCTTAATTTTTTTCCTTACCTTGTAAATTTGCTTCTGTGTTTTGTGCACTTTAGCAAAGACCTCACTTTCCAAATGAGGTGTTAGATTAGCTACTTTTTCTATATCGCACTCCATGTCAGGACATGGGGTTAGAGAATGGAGATTTATTAAATATATAACATTGTTATTTGGATGATGGATTGCAAGAAAAAGATGCTTAATAAATGTTGGATTGCTTATAGTTGTGTGCTCACAAACTATATGCAAGAATTTTAATGCTCTAAATTCTATTTCGGTTATGCCTTCTTTCTTATTCTTTACTCGCAAACTATAGTACTTATATGTAGGAATTTTTGCATTGTACAAGGACAAAGGACTGTTCAAGATTTTGTTCATCTGCAGCAGTAATGAAAACGAAAACGAGATGTCATAAATCCTGTCATCAATTTTATTTCTCTGTCGATGGTAACTTCTGGACTCTCCCCTTATCGGTGGATGATACTACTACTTTTAAAGTGAATAATTTACATTGTTTCAATACACTCATTTATATTTTGTACCCTATTATCGATCATCCAAGTGAAGTATAATTTTATTTTTGCCTGGATGGTGCCGTTCCTTAAAGGCATGAAGAGATCGTCACCAACGTCATTAAAGGGTGGAGTTTACCTCTCAGAACGTGTTCTTTCATGGGCAACTTTACGTGGCGCTCTCCAGAGGAATCTCCATACAAAATACAAAATTTTTTATCAAGGCAAAAGAGAAGCATTTGACAAAAAACATTGTGTATAAGGAGGTTTTAATGCAAATTTGATAGATTAATTTAAATAATCACATAGTTAGAACTTGTTGTAGCTATCCAAACTACTTTTAACATTTCATAATACAAATCCATAAATATAATTACAAAATGATATTAATATAGGATGACACATCCTACCTTATAGAAATTCTTCATGCAAGTTCAATAATCCCCCATACATGGTGAAAATCAAACCTCTCTCTCACTATATTAATTAGACAGATTGTCAGGGAGTTCTAAAAAATTAGTCTGACTTCATAGAAAATCTTCCTGCAAGTTCGTGAATTCCCCATACATGGTGGAAATCAAACCTCTCTCAAACTATATTAATAAGACAGATTGTTAGGGATTTCTAAATGATTAGGGATATGTAAGTTGTTAAAAAAATAATATGAAAAATCTAAAAACAAAGACCTTAATGCTCCAATTTTATAATATTGTGTTCATTCAAGGAAACCACTAAAATAAGATTGCCCATGTAATATGACTATGTAGAAAATTAGGTGGAAATAAACCCTCAATCCCATTTTAATTGTCTTTGTAGAACAAAAAAAATTGCACAAAAAAATAAAGGAATAGTGGAACAGTGTTTTTCTGAGACCAGTTACAAATATATTATTTTTGTCATTACGAATCTATGACCACAGAAAGTGCAGTAACAAGTTATGATATTAAGAATAGAAAAGTCTTACATGATAATCATAAAAATCAGTAGGATGATTCAATTGTCGGGAAGTACCATCACAATTCGAGCAAACGTTTGGACCAAAGATGGTTGTGTTAAGGCACTATTAAGCTCAATAATTTCACCACTGTATTCTAAATTAAAACACCAAGTATATTATAATTTTTTAAAAACCCAAGATCAACTACTTACATTGTAGAAACTTTATTTGTTAATCGACATGTACCACTAAACATGAAAAATCGTAACACGTTTGCACGGGCCACGTGCAACGCACGTGTCAAAAAACCTAGTTCTCTTTAAAAGAATCACAATTAAATTAATTCTATTTCTAAAGAATTTTTGCAAATCAAACAAAATTAATAATTATGATAATGATTCCCACAATCAACTAAACAATATAATTTTAAGAGCATACCCAATTCATTCCTCATTATTATTCTTATTCTCATTCTTTGTAGGAAATCAAGCGGCCTTGAGTAATCCAATTTTCGTACTATGAATTTTAAGTATAAACCTTTAAACATAAATTTTAATTAAAGAAAAGAAGATGATGTAGATATTACTGTGTTGGGTTTGCAAAACATCCCAATATATATAGTGTTTCCGTTGCTTTAGCATTTAAGTTATTCATCAATCGGCCACTTGACTGGCGTGTAGATTCTATAGACGATGTCACGTAGGCCACTAGTCTGAATAAACTAAATAATTTTAACATTAATATATGAGTAAACCATGAAAGTCATTTACATGTTGTCCACATATTATTATAACAACTTAAATTCACTATAGGGCAGGGCATTTTTGAATCCAACTAACAATAATTTTAAGTTGCAAGCCCTCACAAATTCTGTAAAATGTGAAGAGACAAGAAAAAGAATCACATTCACATGATATCTCATTTACTTGGGCAATCCCCTTATTTCATGGAAATACAAGAAACAAAACATTGTCACCAAGTCTTCTACTGAAGTTGAGTATAGAGCAAAGTGCTCTACATCACGTGAGATACAGTGAATCTTTTACATATTGAATGATTTGAAGATCCCACATCCACAAGCTGTCAATCTCTACACTGATAGCATATCTGCATACATACTGTATTGCTCATAACCCAGTCCTTCATGACAAAGCAAGCACATTCAAATTGATGTCCATTTTACAAGAGAAAAGATCCAGAAATGAGTTATTAAGTTGATTCAACTCCCAACAACTGACAATTTGGTAGACACACTTACAAAGCGCACATTTCAATGATTTCAAGGTCATAATGAGGTTTCTCAACATCCACTCCCACTTTGAAGGGATCTAAAGATCCAAAATTAGTTAATTAACATTTTCACTCATCTAATACTTTTATGTACTAGAACGAATACTAGTACTTTACAGCATACCTAGTGATACTGTATTGTTATTATAAATAGGGTATCATTAAGTCATTAGACTTCACTTAGTCATTTCATCAGTTTCCAAATTTCTAAACAGTTTCTCTTTTCTCTCCCAAAAATCAATAATGTTCATATATTCAATCTATAATTTTGATTTATCTCTCAATACAAATTAAGTTATAGGTCAAAAAAAATCATTACCTCGAAAGTATCTTGTTAGAACTCGAATTCATATTGTAAGGGATAATCAGTACCCGAACTTGTTCATCTATTTTATATAGCCCATATAATGTTATTTATATAACATATTATTTTAGTTATATCTAATTATTAATATGACATTTGCTTGCATTATTTACTTAATATTTATTTTTTATTAATAGATATACAAGGTACCGTAGGATATCCGTTTAAATGCCCATCAAATATACAGTTATGTGAAAAAATATGGGTACCAGACAGGTATTGGGTAGTATTCAAAATTGAATTTG
This sequence comes from Stenogyne calaminthoides, assembly GCA_037126765.1. Taxonomy (NCBI): domain Eukaryota; kingdom Viridiplantae; phylum Streptophyta; class Magnoliopsida; order Lamiales; family Lamiaceae; genus Stenogyne; species Stenogyne calaminthoides. Next base: position 41,472,409 of record JBBCBC010000007.1, read on the forward strand.
GAATTGATGCATGTGAATTGATGACAAAAACTTGTATAGACTATGCTATGAATCTTGTTTTTAATCCATGAGCATTTGAACCTATTCAGGGTATGATACGGGTCAAGTTTAGTGGGTTAAAAAAATGAGTAGAAATTGGTGAAATGAGTCAAATAATACAAATTCATATCATAGACCTGGTTCATGATAGAATTCATGTATAGACCTGGTTCAAAGGAGCGTTGCTCATAGACTATCAAGGGGAAAATTATTTTTTTAGGACAATAAATTAGTGGAGGTTGTGTTTTAAGGACAATAATTTTACGAACTTGCAAATATATAAAGAATAATATGTTTTGAAATATGTAAATGTATAAGATAATATGTTTTAAAATCCTGTAAATGTAGGACAATCGAGCCCAAATAGTCAAACACTACAAAAATGACGGGTTTTAAAGACGGAATTTAACGACGGTTAACCAATCCGTCGGTAATAGTGACAGTTTTGTCGACGGTTTCAGTCAAACCGTCAAATTCACAACATTTAGCGACGGAACAAAAAATCGTCGGAGTCAGCGACAGTTTAACAACGGTTCATCGACGGTTAGTCCGAATCGGCATTTTAGCGACGGTTTTTCAAAAAAACCGTCGCTACACTTTGTAGAAAACGAAGAGATACACCTATTGGGAGGAGATTCACCCGTTGGGAGGCGCATTAAAGTTAGCGACAGAATTAGCGACGGATTTGTTAAATCCGTCGCTAAATCCAATTCTATAATACCAAACCAGCCTACCCATTTGTTTCATCAATCAAATCAAAAAGCAATACAAACAAGCCTCGTTCATCTGTATTTTTTGATATTCACGGTACTACTTTAATTATTTTTTCGTATATTTATTTATATTTAATTTTATTTTATATAATATAATTAATATATAAATTTCATATTTTATTTAGATGGCTGCTGAAAGTGGTAACGTTCCTGCTTCATCCCGAGGGCCTACTACTGGTTTGTCTATCAATATTGTTAATGGAGGGTAAGTGTTGTTTTTTTATACGATAATAATTATATAACTAATTAATTTAATACAATAATTATTAATTATGTATTTATTTTTTAATGTGTTATATATTGTATTGTACCTGGTCACCACGTGCTTCTCTGATAACCTACAACGCCATCATGCGGGGGGAATTTGTCAAACGCTTATTGTTGGAAAAATGTGTCAACTGATCATCGTCAATTGTATTTTGAGGAGTTTACGGTATAAAATTTACTTAAAATATTTTATTTTAATATATATTGTTAAAATCAATTTAATTAATTATTGTATTATTTTCGAAATATAGAAACAAACTACGTGGAGTCCTGAGCTCGAGACCGATGTAGTTTATAAGGCATTTTGTAAACTTGCCGCACCGAGTTACCATGAGATGATGTACAAGTGGCGTACACAGTGGAGGGAAGACGGGGTGGATTTATCAGAAAAACTTGGGCACGAAGTTTGGGAGTCAATTGTAGCAGTTTGGAGGGCAGATCCCTTCTAGGATCATTGTTATTTTAATTATGTTATGAACAATTTTTAATTTTATGTTTTTATTTTTATTTTTAATTATGACTGGACACTTTTAATTATCATTGAACAATTTTAATTTATGTTTTTATTTTTAAAAAAAATTGTATTTAGCGACGGTTATTTGAATTCCGTCGCTATTAACGACGAAAATATCCGTCGTTGTACCGTCGTTAGTAGCGACGGTTTCTAGACCGTCGCTGAATCCGTCGCTAAAATCCCAAACTTATCAATTATATATATTTTATTTAGATGGCTGCTGAAAGTGGTAGCGTTCCTGCTTCATCCCGAGGGCCTACTACTGGTTTGTCTATCAATATTGTTAATGGAGCGTAAGTGTTGTTTTTTTATACGATAATAATTATATAACTAATTAATTTAATACAATAATTATTAATTCTGTATTTATTTTTTAATGTGTTATATATTGTATTGTATCTGGTCACCAGGCTTCCTGTATAGCCTACAACGTCATCATGCGGGTGAGAATTGCTGTCAACGCTTATTGTTGGAAAAATGTGCCAACTGATCATCGTCAATTGTATTTTGAGGAGTTTACGGTATAAAATTTACTTAAAATATTTTATTTTAATATATATTGTTAAAATTAATTTAATTAATTATTGTATTATTTTCGAAATATAGAAATAAACTACGTGGAGTCTTGAGCTCGAGACCGAAGTAGTTTATAAGGCATTTTGTAAACTTGTCGCACCGCTTTACCATGAGATGATGTCTGTTTGGCGTGCAAATGGAGGAAAGGCAGACGGGGTGGATTTATCGAAAAAAACTTGGGCACAAAGTTTGGGAGTCAATTGCAAATTGTTTGGAGGGCGATCCTTCTAGGATCATTGTTATTTTAATTATGTTATGAACAATTTTTAATTTTATGTTTTTATTTTTATTTTTAATTATGACTGAACACTTTTAATTATCATTGAACAATTTTAATTTATGTTTTTATTTTTAAAAAATTGTGTATTTAGCGACGGTTATTTGAATTCCGTCGCTATTAACGACGAAAATATCTGTCGTTGTACCGTCGTTAGTAGCGACGGTTTCTAGACCATCGCTGAATCCGTCTCTAAAATCCCTAACAAAACCAGACAACTCAGTCTGTAGAACAGTCGAAAACCAACACCAAATTTTGTGTAGATAGAGGCAAAAATTATTTTTTGAAATGCATATTGTGTAGCGGAAGCATATCTACTCCTCGAGGATGATTTTACCGTACGTTTTAACATTTCTACCGTTTAAAAATATATATAATTGATAAGTTTGGTATTGACATATATTTTATTGATAGTTTATGTTAAAAGAATGTTGTGATCATAGCTAGATGAATATTGGGTAGATAGTTTATGTTAAATGAATGTATTTGATGTTATTTGATAGAAGAATATATTTGGATATTTACATATACAGACAAAACTCTGTCAAATTTTTTGTAGAATTAATATATTGATAATGATTTGAAACAAATGGAATATCTGAATCGTCAGTGGATGTATTCGACTCCTCGACTTATCAACATAAGTATAAATATGGAGTTCTTGAATGAAATTAATAACTTCATTCAGTTTGCAATTAATCATGGTGCAACAAATTCAGGAGGTCATATAAGATGTTTGTGTAGTGCAAAAAATGTCAAAACAAGCCATATAGAGAGATTGTGGATGTTCAGACACATATCATCATGAATGATTTTGTTCCATATTACTACAATTGGACACTTCATGGTGAAGAGCGGTGGAATGTTAATTTCAATGACCTTGAAGTGTATTATAATACTCTCAAATACAATGAGACACACGATGATCATGGATTCGATGATCCTAGAGTACAGTTCGAGCTACCTGCAGTGGATACACCGGATATGTATCATACGATGATCAGGGAAGCTGGTGGGATTCAAGATGAGGCTATGGAGGAGGAACCAAATGAGGAAGCAACTAATTTTTATAGAATACTCAAAGCAGCTGACGAAGATCTGTATGATGAATGTCAAACTCACTCTCTGTTGTCATTCAATGCTCAACTCATGGCTATCAAGGCTGAGAACAAACTTTCTCAAAGAGCCTATAACCAGATTAGTAAGTTGATCAATGAGGTATGTCCTCCCGGTAATAAGGTGCCTATTACAAAATATCAAGCCAAAAATTTGTTGAAGAGTATGGGTCTACCAGTAGAGAGTATTGATTGTTGTATCAATAACTGCATGTTATTCTGGGGTAACGAAGAAGAAGCGAATCTAGATAAGTGCAGATTTTGTGGGCACTCTCGGTATAAAGTACCGCGACGGAACTGGACTGACGGTTGAGGGAAGCAGAAAACGAAGAAGAAAGTGGCAAATAAAATAATGTATTACCTCTCGATCATTCCTCGTCTTCAGAAAATGTATCAATCTAGTGCCACAGCCAAAGATATGACATGACATCATACAGAGACTGATCCTGATACCTTAGAGATGAGCCACACTGCTGACTCGATGGCCTGGAAACATCTTGACGAGGTATTTCCTATTTTTTCTGATGAACCTAGGAACGTTCGGTTAAGTCTCAGCACTGATGGTTTTTGTCCATTTGGAATGCACGGTAAGCAGTATTCGTTATGGCCGGTTATATTAACTCCTTATAATCTACCTCCGTGGATGTGCATGAAGCCTCAAACGATGTTTCTCACTGTATTGGTACCTGGTCCAAAGAATCCAAAGGACAAACTAGATGTTTTCCTTCAACCCCTGATAAGAGACTTAATACATTTGTGGGATAATGGAGTGTTGACATACGATGTATCGAGAAAGCAGAACTTCACGATGAGGGTTGCCCTGCTCTGGACGATCAGCGACTATCCTGTGTACTCCATGTTGTCCGGATGGAGGATGGCTGGGAAACAAACATGTTCTTACTGCATGGAGGATTCTGACACTTTCAGTCTCCCGCTTAACAGAAAAGTTTCATGGTTTGATAACCATCGAAATTTTTTACCAAAAGATCATCCTTTTCGAAAGAATAAAAAGGACTTTATCAAGAATACAGTCGTTATAAAAAAAGGGTTTGAAAAAGAGATCAGATATTTTTATATTAGTTGTTTTAAATTAATTAATATATTTCTATCTACATATGATAAATTAATTAACTTATAACTCTTTGCATTCATGCAGGTAAAAGGTTGTTAAATCAAATTAATCAGAAGGGATTGAGGAAAACAATAGAAGAACATGCGGAGGAGCATAATAAAATGGTACCGGGTGGTTGGAAGAAGAAGAACATTTTCTGGGACTTGCCCAACTGGAGCTCACTTTTGATTCGGCACAACTTAGATGTGATGCACACCGAAAAGAATGTGTTCGATAACTTGTTCCACACAATCATGAACACAGAGGGCAAGACAAAAGACACTGCAAAGTCGTGTGATGAGTTGAACGGGATATGTAAACGTGATCACTTGAAGAGGGATGATGGTACCAGAAGATATCCCCAAGCCAATTACACACTTGATAAGACAGAAAGTGGCTTTGTGTAATTGGATTGAAGATCTGAGATTTCCAGATGACTATGTGACTTGGTCATAAAATGCTATATTCATAACTAGCAGTTACCCCACAAGAGTATGGGATCACTGTAGCAAGGGTAAGTATTTGAACCTAGTAGTATCGAACCCAAATGAAGTTTCGTATGCGTGTAAATCCCTATCAAGGCTCCAGATTCAGGGTCGTGATCATACCCCAAGTGACGCATCATTAGGGTTATCAGACCTCCACTTCGTATCCTTGTCGACTTGCCCGAGGTAATGTATGAGGTGTCCAACTGATGGTCGAGGAATGTTGCACCAAAATCAAAGGGCTTCGTGTAGAGGAGGCACCATAAGCTGTAGAGCTCGTCCGCTATCACTGAACCCCCTTCTGAGCGGGCGAATATTGTGTTCCCCAGGATCCTCTCCACATACCGGATTACGGGATTGCGGATGAAAGATACTTTGGCTTTTTGAGACATATACCTTTCACCCAATCCCCCAGTGATTTCATTCCAGAACACTTCCTGATTATAATCCTTGTTCTTCTTTCTTGTCAACCCACTGTGAGGGAGCCTCAGTGCTGCGTTAATTCGTCTAATTGGGTGCTCCACCCATTCTCCTTGAAATGTGAACCGAAACTTCCTATCATCTAATATCTCCAAAGTAGCCAGAAACTGCTCCGTGAGGTCAACATGTGTGTCCATTTTGAGCAGGAGCTCGAAGAAATCATCCATCCGATTCCTCTAGAAGAGTTCTCTGACTTCTTCTTCAATACCCATGCCCCTCATCACCTCCAAGTCTGGAAGGCGGGTCTTTTCGACCTTTCCGGCTACATTGTTCCACCTGTGAGCCACCCAATTCCAATTATTCCCATAGTCGAGATCCCACCTCGAAGGCATAGCGTTCCGCCTTCTCAAATCTGCCTCCACAACTGCCAATTCACCTCCAATCAAACACTTATCCTGGTGACCACGGTTACTCATTTCTTTCACTACAAAAAAATTGCAACCACATTCTCACAAGAGATTAGTTACTTTAGAGAGACTTATATAGCACAATTCACATATCTTTTCATCATCTCAAGCAACTATCAAGTCTATCATGAAGTAATCCACACAAATTCATAGGAATTACAAGTTACATGCTCAAGACTTAATTTGTTTTTCACCACATAAGCAACTTGGTTTGAAAATTAAGCATAAGACCAATATTCATCATTTTTAACCACAATGCTCAAATTTCCCCAAATTCTCAACAATATCTCACTAGGGTTCATCATGATTTCACAAGAATCAAACAATTTCACACTAAATACCATGAACCCATCAACAATAATAAGCACTAATCACACAAGGTAGCAAAGAAATCCACAAAATCATCACAATTTCAAACTATAGCATAAACCCTAGTTTCTCAATCCCACCATGTTTTCAACTATAATCCAAGCAAAACTCGATTTACTAGTTATAAATTGAAAGAACTTACCTTGGATTTGAGAGAAACTTGAAGTTATATGCAATTTGTGAAGAAAGAATGAGTTTTTTTTTGAAGAAAAGAGAAACCAATTTCACGCTGCTATTGTGTGTGTAAAAATAGTGTGGGAGTGTGTGAGGATGTTTAAATAGGGGAGAGAACCGTCCGGGTCGACCCATGTTTGATCCGGATAAATTTACCCTGTTTCACGAATAATGCTGAAGAAGCGCTCGACCTCTTTGTTTGGTCGAGCGGTATCGCTCGACCACTTGGTTTGATCGAGCGCCTATGCATGCCTGGACTCGGGACTGCTCGAGCAACATTGACCAAGCGCCAGGCGCTCGACCTCAGCCTTTACACCCTCCTATCCTTGCCTCTTGCCACCCGGGGTTTCAAAATGTACCTGCACTCAAAATCCTTAAATACCCGAGATCAAATCACCACGAAATAACACAAAACAAACTAAAATTACACTAAAAGCAAATGGGTTGCCTCCCATTCAGAGCTATTTTTAAGGTCCTACTGCCGGACCGAACTTACTTACGTTCACGAAGTGAAAACCATGTTACCTACTTTGTCCTCATAGGACCGGTTGTAAAATTTCTTCACCCTATGGCCATTCACCGTGAATACGCTCCCATCTTCCTTCTCTAGCTCCAAGAATCCACTCTTGAACACTTTGTGAACCACATATGGACCATTCCACTTGGATTTCAGTTTTCCCCCAAACAACTTCATCCTAGAGTTGAAAACGAGAACTTGATCCCCAGCTCTAAACTCCTTCTTTTTTAACCATGCATCATGCCACTTTTTCGTCTTCTCTTTGAATATTCGGGCACTCTCATATGCATGATCACGAAACTCTTCCAACTCATGGAGTTGAAGAAGTCTCTTCTCCCCAATCAGTGTGCTATCAAAATTGAGCTTTTTAATTGCCCAATAAGCCTTGTGTTCGACCTCCACCGGAAGGTGGCAACCCTTCCCAAACACCAGCTAGTATGGTGACATTTCCAACGGAGTTTTGTAGGTTGTTCGATAAGCCCACAATGCATCGTCCAACTTCATTACCCAATCTTTTCGACTGACATTCACCGTCTTCTCAAGGATGCTTTTAATCTGTCTGTTCGAAACTTCAGCAAGGCCATTGGATTGGGGATGATATGCTGTAGAAACACGATGGTTCACTTCGTATTTGGCAAGAAGCTTTTGCATCAGTTTGTTCACGAAATGGCTTCCACCATCACTAATCAATGCCCTTGGTACTCCATATCGTGAGAATATATTCTTTCTCAAGAATTCAATCACCACATGCGCATCATTCACCTTGGTAGGGATGGCTTCAAACCATTTCGAGATGTAATCAACACCCACTAAGATATAAAAGAACCCTTTGCTCGGAGGAAATGGACCCATGAAGTCCAACCCCCAAACATCGAACACCTCTACTTCCATGAAGATATGTAGAGGCATTTCATCCCTCTTCGTAATCGTGTCGAATCTCTGACATTGATCACATCTTTTAACCTTCTCCTTGCAATCTGAGAAAATCGTAGGCCAAAAGAATCCTGCTTGAAGAACTTTCCTTCCTGTTTTCTCTCCACCCAAGTGGCCTCCACAAGACAACGTGTGACAATGCCTCATTATATCTGCCCATTCATCCTATGGAACACACCTCCGTAGAATACCATCAATCCCTCTCTTGAACAAAAAAGGATCATCCCATATGTACTCTCGATCTTTCTTCAAAAACACCTTTCTCTGTAGATAGTCCATGTCCACTGGAAGCTCTTCGCTGGCTAAGTAATTAGCATAATCAGCGAACCACAGTAATCTTCCCTCGATTTTACTCACCAACACATCCTCTACTCCAAAAAACTTCTCAACAGGAAACTCGTCGTTCACTTCTCCTTCTTCCACCATGTTCTCCTCATTGAGCTTCAACCTAGATAAATGATCAGCGATGACATTCTCACTCCCTTTTTTATCTCGGATTTCCAAATCAAACTCTTGGAGTAAGAGAATCCACCGAATAAGTCGTGGCTTAACATCCTTTTTGCTCATGAGATACTGAATAGCTTCATGGTCCGTATACACTATCGTTTTTGTACCTATTAGGTAGGGCCGAAATTTGTCAAAAGCATATACGACCGCCAACAACTCTTTCTCGGTCGTAGTGTAGTTGATTTGAGCAGCATTCATCATTTTTGAAGCATAGTATATAGCATGAAATCGCTTCTCTCTGATTTGCCCTAAAGCTACACCCATCGCGTATTCACTTGCATCACACATGAGAACAAAAGGACTATTCCAATCCGGAGTCACAAGAATCAAAGCATTTACCAACGCTTCCTTTAACCTGTTGAAAGCAACTAAACACTCATCAGTAAACACAAAATTGACTTCTTTTTCAAGAAGTCGAGAAAGGGGTTTAGCTATTTTCGAAAAATCTTTAATAAAGCGTCGATAAAACCCTGCATGGCCAAAAAATGAGCGGATACCCTTCTCAGTAGAGGGTGGTGGAAGCTTTTCGATCTCTATCACTTTTGCCTTATCAACCTGTATTCCTTTCGAGGACACATGATGTCCAAGAACAATGCCTTCCTTAACCATAAAATGACATTTCTCCCAATTGAGCACCAAATTGGTTTCTTCACACCTGCTCAAAACCACTTCAAGATTGATTAGACATAAATCGAACGACTCTCCAAAGACGGAGAAGTCGTCCATAAACACTTCCATAATTTTCTCAATCAACCCATGGAAAATAGCCATCATGCACCTTTGAAAGGTGGCGGGTGCGTTACACAACTCGAATGGCATTCTCCTGTATGCATATGTACCATAAGAGCATGTAAAGGTGGTTTTTTCCTGATCCTCCGGGGCAATCATAATTTGATTGTACCCAGAATATCCATCTAGAAAATAGTAATACTCAAAACCCCCTAACCCATCGATCATTTGGTCAAGAAACGGCAAAGGAAAGTGATCCTTGCACGTAACTTTGTTCAGTTCCCTATAATCAACACACACACGCCAACCAGTCACCAATCTAGTAGCCACTAATTCATCAGTTTCAGATTTAATCACAGTGGTACCCCCTTTCTTAGCAAAAACATGCAATGGACTCACCCAAGGACTATCAGATATAGCAAAGATCATATTAGAATCTAGCAATTTCAAGACTTCTTTATAAATGACACCCTGGATTACCGGATTCATTCGCCTCTGGTTTTGCACAACAAATTTATTCCCTTCATCTAGTCTAATCCTATGCATGCATATAGATGGACTTATCCCCTTAATGTCCTCAATCGATCAACCGATGACCGATTTGTGCTTACGTAGAACTTTGAGGAGTCTATCTAATTGATCATGAGATAAAGAAGAAGAAACAATAACTGGGTACCTTTCATTATCTTCCAAGTAGGCGTACATAAGATGATCCGGTAATGGCTTCAATTCCTTTTTAGCTTCCAATGGTGGGGCTTTGTCGAACATCGCCTCGAAAGGCTTTTCCTCCAAGTGCAATTCTTCTTCTTCCCCCACTTGCGTCACCTCCATCTGCTTCAATTCTTCACTATGGAGTGTGTCATCAACACAAAGATCGATGATATCAACAAAATGACAACTCTCATCCCCCATCGGATATTTCATTGCCTCATAAATGGCAATTTTTATCTCTTGATCATCCACCTTCACCTTGATTTTTCTATTCGCCACATCTAAAACCATCTCAGTCGTAGCCAAGAAAGGTCTTCCCAAGATTAAGGGCACATGCTCATCTTCCTCCATTTCAAGGACTACAAAGTCAGCTGGAAAGACATGACCATCCACTCTCACGAGAACGTCTTCCACTACGCCTTGAGGTCGAGTGATAGACCTATCGGCTAGTTGAAGAGTCATCATAGTCGGTTCAAGTTCTCCACAGTTCAGCTTCTTGAATAATGATAAGGGCATAAGGTTGATGCTAGCCCCCAGATCACACAAAGCTCCCTTCTTGATTCCATTCCCAATGTCACAAAGAATCGTGAAGCTGCCCGAATCCTTCAATTTTGGAGGAAGGGCTTTGTGCACCATTGCACTCACTTCGTGGTTCAACCGAACGAGCACAGGTTCATCAACTCTCCTCCTTTTGGCAATTAGGCCTTTCAAGAACTTTGCATAATTCGGCATCTGCTCCAATGCATCATAAAAAGGTATGTTTATGTGCATTTTCTTGAATACCTCCAAAAACTTAGCAAACTTCTCGTCTAACTTCTTCTTCATAAACTTTTGAGGATAAGGAACATGAACCACATATTTAGGCACCCCCAATTCATCTCGTTCAGTTTCTTTCACCTTGAGCCTTTTTTCTCTCGACGCCTTCCACTTTGGTACACGTTCTTCATCAACACACCCTTCTTCCACTTTTTCTTTCTCTTTTTCTAGCTTTCCACTTTCTACCTCTTCAACTGGCTCATCATCTTCCACCTCTCTACCCTCACTATCTTCCTCAACTTGCCTATGATTTTCCTCCACCTCAGCCGGTAATGGAGGTCCATCATACTTCTTCTCACTTCTAAGCTCAATAGCTTTGCAATTTTCCTTCGGATTCACCTCGGGCATAGATGGGAATTTGCCCGTCTCTCTACCTTGTGACTTCGCTATCTGTCCCATTTGATATTCAAGCGCATTAAATCGCCTGTTGTTTTCTTGAAGCATCCTCTGGAAATCTTGCTCTCTTCTCTCTTTCTTCTTAGTCGCCTCTTTCTGATCAAATTCAAGAGAAGATAATCTCTTCTTCACCTCCTCACCTTGTTGCACAAGAGTTTGCAACATCTCAGCAACTGATGTTTCGTCTTCTCCACCAGGAGGCTTTGAACCCAGATCAACACCTGGTGGAACAATGATTCCAGCCTTCGGATTTCCATAGGAAATATTCTCGTTCTTTCTCCACTGATTCGGATAAGATGTAGAACCCCCTTGATAGTTTGAATTGTTTCGCCATTGGTTCTGTGAAGGTGGTGGACCCTGAGGCATAAAAGGTTGACCAGAGGTAGGTCGCCCTTGCTGATAATTTCCCTATTGGTACCCCTGCTGGTTGTAATTCGGCCTCCCCATATAGTTGGCCTCTTCCTGCTGAAATACCGACTGGTACATAAAATCATTCGCCTCGTTGCTTCCTCCCCCAAACTGTTGGCTAACCTGAATATTACTGATTTTCTCCATCATAGCCATCAACAACTTCTGAGTTCCAATGATGTCTTCCATCTGATTCACACTCTGACGTGATTGATCAACATTCCATTCCCCAGCATTTTTAACTCCTTCCACAATTTCTCTGCACTCTCGGGCACTCTTATTCAGAAAACCACCACCTGCACAAGCATCGAGGTGCTTTTGCTCATTGTAATGGATTCCACAGTAAAAGTAGGCCACTGTATCTTGCTCACTGAACCCATGCTGCGGACACTCAATCAACAAGTTACAGTATCGCTCCCATGCTTGACTGAGACCCTCATTCGGTTTTTGACGGAATGTAGATATCTCAGTTCTGGCCTTCATTGTTCTGGATGGAGGGTAAAAACGCTCCAAAAATGCTCGCTCCATTTGAGCCCAAGTGGTGATACTTCCTCGGGGAATTGTATTATCGAACCAATCCTTAGCTATCCCGGTCAGTGAGAACGGAAACAATCTGAGCTTCTTTGCATCCTCCGACATCCCATTGTAGTCAGATTTCAAAGCAATCATCAAAAAAATCCGTAGATGAGTGTTTGGATTGTCTCTCCCTACCTCTCCTCGGAACTGAGAACCAAGGAGCATCTTAAGGATTCCCGGAGAAATTGAGAAGTTGTTAGTTTCCACCCTTGGCAAAGCCACTCCATCATAGTGTCTTTGAGGTTGAGCCTCAAACATCCCTCGGATAGCCATCTTAGGATTTCCTCCCCTCGGGTGGTTTGGTTGGTTTTGGTAGAGAGGGTTGTAGTGTGGATTATAGTTCGGGTTTGGTTGGTGGTTTTGGTTCTGCTGATTTTGGTAAGGTGGATTTTGGTAAGGTTGGTTTTGGTAAGGTTGGTTGTTGTACGGATGATTAAGGTTTTGGAATTTTGGATTTTGGTTGGGGAATTGGTTTTGCTGGTTTGGTTGGTTGGGATACTGCGGTTGGTTTTGGGGGTATGGTTGGTTTGGCTGTGGGTTCGGGTTATTAATCCCTTCTGGGTGCAACTGATTCTCTCTGTTCCCTCAATTTCCATCAACATTCAACCCGTCATTACCTACCGCAGCCATTCTTCTCTGGAAAGCTCGATTCTTTCTTGCTATAGTTTCAGGGTCTAGTTCAGTTCGATCAACACTCGTTTCTCCTTTTGAGTGTGTTCTCATAAACCTGAAAACTCAAACAAAGAAATCAAATGCAACTAGCACAAGAATATAGTAAAAACAGAAAAGAAAACACCCACTACTAGCTACTAATCTATTTCCAAGTTTTACACAAGGCGCATACGTCACTTCCCTGGCAACGGCGCCATTGACTTGGTCGTAAAATGCTATATTCTTAACTAGCAGTTACCCCACAAGAGTATGGGATCACTGTAGCAAGGGTAAGTATTTGGACCTAGTAGTATCGAACCCAAATGAAGTTTCGTATGCGTGTAAATCCCTGGAAATGTATGCTTCGTAACTAATATGGATGCGATTTGAGAGTTCTATTTCACTACTATTGAATCAACAGAAAATAAGCAAATGATAACGACTACTCTAACTTCAGATGAAGTGCAAATATTGGAGAATGTTGCTTTGGACAGGAATCCCTACGTATACTATCGGATTTGGTTTGGCGACGAGGACTATCGTTGTGTACAAAAGAGTAATCCTAAGTGTACTGAAACTAGGCAATCAACTTCCCTAATCCCACACTAAATAAGATACAACAAAAGCTCGGTTTTTATTCCCGATTACTCAACTAATACCCTCTTTACCTCACTTACCAAATAACCAAGTTATTTGGATTGTGCTTAATTACTATAGTCCTTATTCAAGTTGGGTGATTCGGTCGTCCTCCCTAACTGAACCGGTATATTACCAACCCCGTCACAAACCCTCTCCTCAAGCCTATTCGTTGGAAAAGAGTGATTCGGTCGTCCTCTCTCTAACAACTTTCATACTCAATTCAATGATTTTTATTGGATTGATTATTCAAATTAGCAAATTAAGAAGATTATCCAATTTACACCTCGAATCATCCTAATCGTCTAACCAATTCACTATTTCTACGCGATCATCCTATCCAAAGCAATCAAAGGTTTAGCCTACCATCTTGATCATCAAATCACAAATCACCAATTTAATTATAGAACTCATAAGCAAGAGTATGTAAAACAAATCAATGATCAATCACTTGAATAAAAAAATGCAATAATAGTATGAATGAAATAATCACATAAAACCCTAAAATTATTCTTCAACAAATAAGAAAGCTGAGAAATTCTCTAAGATAAATTCAGGAAATTGTAATATCAACCGTCAATTCTGATAACCGAAACGTGTTTCTCGTGGTGGAATTTCTCTCCCTCTCCTCAGAACCCTATAATGTTTTTTCTCATTTTTTCTTATCTAATTCTCGTCTTTCCCCTTCTAAATTGTGTCTCTCCTTCTAATTTTTCCCGTCTGGACTTATATACTCCGCCTCTCAAACCGCTCGAGCACGGCACTTGGTCGAGCAGTTCTGCTCGACCTAACCTGGTCGAGCGCTTCTTTATCGCTAGACTCAGTTTCGCTAGAGCACATTCCTTGGTCTAGCGGTTTTGCTCGACCACACCTGATCGAGCGCTTCCTCATGCCTGTATTTCCACCCGCTCGACCTCATTGGTCGAGCTCTAGGTGCTCGACCTCGTCCTTCTATCACCTTTCTTCACTCCAACTAATACTTTTCAGTATTTCTTTCATATCTTTTTAACCGGGAGTCCGATTCATGCACCACGAAGTCTCACGAGCTCCATTTTCAGCCCTTTTTCCTGTTATACAAACCAAAGAAGCAGATTAGTGATTTTATACAGATTATGCTCAATCAACACAAAAATATCACTAAAAACACTCAAAACATGGCTAAAACTCGCTCGTAACTCACTCAATTTCACCTCTAATCACTATGTCTCCAATCTGAGTCGTTGTGTAAACACATCAAATGGGAAGGTATCCGGGATGAAAAGCCACGATTGTCACGTGTTTATGCAATGACTATTGCCCCTCGCATTCTGGGAATTCCTACCGAACAATATCTGGAGGGCTGTAACTGAGTTGAGTTTATTCTTCAAAGATTTAACATCTACAATGATTAAGTGGGATGACATTGTCCGTTTGGAGAAAGACATTCCAGTTATTTTATGCAAGTTGGGGCGCATTTTCCCTCCAAGCTTCTTTGATTCGATGGAGCACTTGCCGGTGCACTTAGCATATGAATCCAAAATTGCCGGTCCGGTGCAATACAGGTGGATGTATCCATTTGAGAGGTAAACCTTCACTTCACAACTATTTATACAAATATTAATATATTTATGTTTTGATCTTATAAATTTTTTTATTATATATCTATAGGTATCTACATAACTTGAAGCTCAATGCTAAACAAAAGGCAAAAGTTGAAGCATCAAATTGTTAATGCCTACTTGTGTGAGGAGGTTACAACATTTTGTTCTTACTATTTCGAGGATCATGTTAGAACAAGGTTGAGAAACGAGCCTCGTAATTACAACGGTAGAGGCACAGACAATGTTGTTGATGATATTGAGGGTATGTTGTCCGTGTTTAAGTTTCCAGGTCGATGTTTGGGTAAGACAAATGAACGACCATGGTTGAACCGACAAGAGATTGAAGCTGCACATAAATATGTGTTATTCAATTGTGATGAAGTCCAACCGTACATTGAGTAAGTATTTCATATACGTATCATTTACATAATTAGAATATTAATTTATTATATAATAGTTGATTAATATAATATATTGTTTTCAATTAGGATCTTTACTGAAGAGCTACACCATATAGATCGAAACATCTCAGATGCACAAGTAGGTGAATATAATACTCGTGGTTTTGCAGAGTGGTTCCAAAACTATGTGAGTTGTTCTAAACCGTTGTTTATTAATAAATTCATATTAAATGTTTACAATTATATATTTAACCTCAAATCGTCGCGTCACAGGGCTATAATGGTGGAATTGTGAACCCATTCATGCGGGATCTCAGTAGAGGACCACTACGTGTGGTCAACACTTACCAAGGATACTAAGTAAATGGTTACACATTTCATACAGTGGATTATGCATCGACCAAATCTACTGTGAACAGTGGTGTTTGCATTAACAGTGCAATGTTCGATGGAGAAAACCTTGACTACTTCGGACACCTGCAAGAAGTCGTTGAAGTAGGATATTTGGGGTTCCCTGAGAAGACTGTTGTGTTGTTCAAGTGTGATTGTTATGATCCATCTGCTTCAGGAACAAGGATTCATCCCGAATACAAACTGGTCGATGTTCATAGAAGAAGAAGATATCCGGGGTATGATCCATTTTTGTTTGCTGCTCAGGTATCCCAAGTATACTACTGCACGTATCCAGGTTCGAAAGCAAATAATGAATGGATGGTTGTTTGCAAAGTAAAGGCGAGATCACTGGTGCAAGTTCCTAAACCGGATTCAACTGTCGTAGTTGACGACGCTCCGTTCCAAACGGAAACAGTTGCCACTCAAACTGAAGTGCATACAGGAGATTTCAATCTTTTCGTAGACTTAACAGCTGCAAATCCTGATTTGATAGAGATTGACAGCGGCGGGAAAGAGAATGAAGATGGTGAGGAAGAGGAGAATGAAGATGGTGAGGAAGAAGAGGAGGAGGAGGAGGATGATAATACAGATGGGGGCAACGATGAGGATGACGAATAATAATTATATTGTATTTCATTTGTAATATTTCACGTTAACGACGCTCTATTATGATATTACTAGTTATTTAATTTTGTTCTTAACATAATTTATTTTTTTGGTAATTATCCAATATAAACATAATTTTAAATTTAAAAAACTATAACCATAAATTTAAAAATAACTAAATTATTATAATAAAATGTAATTGAATCATTAATTAATTAAGATAATTGAAAAAAAATGAATTTTAAATAAATATACAAATAGTTTTATTCAAAATAATTAAAAAAATTGGAATTCATATTAAATTTATAAATAAAAAATATATATTATTAAATTAAAATGTAATTGTCATTAAATAAGACAATTTTTTAAAAATAATTATTTTTTTTAAATTTTTAAAAAAAAAAATGAATTGTAAATTAATATAGAATTAATTTTATTAAAAATAAGTTAAAAAAAATATGATTTTAATTTAATTTATTTAATTACAAGTTATAAATAAAAAAATATAAATTATTATATTAAAATATAATTGAATTATTAAATAAGATAATTGAAATAAAGAATTTTAAAAAAAAATTGAAAAAAATAAATTTTAGGACATATACAATTAAATTCATTAAGTAAACGCAAAGAAGTAAGTGCCAGAGCGGAATTGATCCCCGCTTGGGCGCCCAAGGTCCCGTGTTCGGTCCCCCACGGGAGCGAATAAATGCCTCATTTAATTGGGAGGCTTGGTGGGTTATATAGGGGTGAGCATTCGGTAAAAACCGAACCGAACCGAATTAACTGAACCGAATTAACCGAATTTCACACCATAATACACCGAAACCGAACCATTTAAGCCTAAAACCGATTGAAACCGAACCAAATTTTTTCGGTTCGGTTTCGATTTAAAACCGAAAAAATCAAAATTTTAACATTATTGAATTAAGCCATTTAATAACACAAAAATTCGGATATATATATATATATATATAATAAATAATATATATATATATATATGAATATATATATATATATATTAAATATATCTTATATATATATATATTGAATATATTATATATATATATTAAGTAAATATTTTGGTTCGGTTCGGTATATTTACCGAAAAAACCGAACCGAAACCGAACACCATTTTTTTTAAAATGCAAAACCGATCCCGAACCGAAAACCAATTTAATTGAACCGAATTTATATTTCGGTTCGGTTCGGTTTTTCGGTTTTTACCATATTCTGCTCACCCCTAGTTATATATGAGATGCTTGGTGGTTGGGTTCGAGATGGTCCGTGGCTCGGATGGTTCGGTACCCACCCGGGCGCCCCCGGGCCCGGGTTCGAACCACCGTGAGCCATTTTTTTTTCGAAAATTCTCGATTTAGCGACGGTTTTATCGACTGATTTTCCGTCGCTATGACCGATGGAGAAAAACCGTTACACATTTCGACGGTAAATTCCGTCGCTAATAACGACGGAATTTCATTGTTGTTTACGATGATATATGACGTCATAACTGTCGACAATATATCGACGGTTTAGCGACGGTTAGTCCGACAAGGAACCGGGTCCACTTTTCCGTCGACAAAACCGTCGCAATATAGCGACGGTAAAAAACCGTCGATATGTAGAGACGGATTTACTACCGTCGTTAGTAGCGACGGACTTGGAAAAAATCGTCGCTATATTTTAGAGACCCTCGTTTCTCCGACAGTCAGGAAACCATCGCTGAAACCGTCGCTAAAACCGTCGTAAATCACCGCCTTTTTTGTAGTGAAAATCTCATGTGATATTTTCAGCCCGATTTGAATTTATTCGACTCGATTGTCCTACATTTACAGATTTAAAAACATATGGTCATATATTTACAAATTTTAAAATATATTGTCCTACATTTTCAATCCTATAAAATTATTATTCTTAAAACAAAATTCCCTAAATTATTGTCTTAAAAAACATTATTCCCGTCTACCGAGTGTCATCCCTAGATACAATACATTGTGCCAATTAACTTGACATCGTTCAAAATGAATGAATGAATTAAAATCGGGATCGATGGAGGTAGTATCCTAATTTCCTAATGCAAGGATAAATTTATTCTACTGTACATGGTTTACCAACGTAATATTAAAATAAACCACAACATAGACATGATGATAATCACGCGTAAAGTACATTTTAAGTCCAAACTAGCTTCATAGAATTTCATCATCGCATTATTGCACCAATTACAAACCCAACCGGGTGTTAGAAAATGGAGCCCAATTTTAAAGTGAATAAGAAATTATATTTTTAAAATATTGTAATCAATAAATGGGAAAGTGGAAAAGAAAAAAAAAAGAGTTTTTGTCCCACATAGAAAAATGTGAAAATGAGAAAGTGAGTATTTAAGAAGTTACCCACATTGCTAGTACATAATTATGAGATCATACTCCTTCACCTTCCACGTGGGTGCGCAGGGAGTGCAAATCTTGGTCAGATTTGGCCTTCGAATCCCGAACTTGTGTGCGAATTTTGTCTCGATTTTGTGCACGTTAACACTTTCTCATTGAAACCATGATGTTTTTTCTTGCAAAGTTAAAACCTGAGTCGGTTCGATTCAAACAAGATATAGTTATAATATTGTTGCTTTAAATCGTTACATTCTGGGAGACAAATGTCCTACAATTCACTAACACTGAGAGTGAAAGTCATAATTATTATTTTTTAAATCGTGTTTAACACGAACCTCGATTATTCATTTTATTATTTTTCAGCTATTTTCGGTGCACCCACCAATACCTGATATATAATAAACATAATAATGAGTCATGAGGACAGACAATAGCAACCTGGTACATATATATAAAAATAAATTCACACTTAATTATTGCCCTTTATAGGTTGTAATAATTCCAAAAATGTTATAAAAAATATGTTGACAATGACACATCAAATTAAGTCGCCAAAGAAATGTGCATTCAAAACTTCATCTGCAAGGTCGGCCATTTAGTGATGATAATTTGTTATCACATCGACTGGTCCCTCTCGTACTATTTTTATGTTCAACTTCAATTCCAAATCGCAGTGAAGTTAACAAGAACCTATAAACATCCACATTTAATAGGAATGTTTAATTCCATCTATTATCCGCGCGGCTGGGGGAACAAGAAATATATTGTCATTTTCAACTCGAATTTATACTATGAGAGTGAATTGTATCACTGTTAATGAGTTGAGTGAGGGATTATTCACTATATACAATGAGTTTACAGAGGATAATTACAAATCGAAAGGACGTTACGGAACGCGTAACTTGGATCGAAAAAGTTCAAAATTAATTGGGACGAGACAAACTCTTCGTGAATACACTTTATCTTTTTGAAAAGCAGCTTTAAAAATAAGTGTGTTTTTTTAGCGCAATTATGTTTAGCTCATATTATTGAAAGCACAAGACGAACAAATAAAATCGAGAAGACCATCCACAGATTCAGGAGGCTCGACCCAAACATGGGGACTCGAATAAGATTTCGAGACCCTAGCAATTAAATGCGCCACAATATTGGCGTTGCGAGGAATATAAGAAACTAAACAACCCTGGAACGTCTTCATAATGTCCAAGCAATTAAATTGACCATGGACTTTAGCGATTTTTGCTAAATAAAACTAAAAATCATCTCGAAATTAACAGCACGGATACAGATAGATATGATAATCGAATGAACCTTCCAACGATGTTTTATTTCAACATTTGATAACCACCAAATTACATTAATACCACAAAATGAAACAGACCAAAATTCATGAATTTCCAAACTCACACCCTAAAAACCAAACACCAATAATAAATAATTAAAAGTAAACAAATAACAACCCAACCCACACTACTTAATTAATTATCAAGAAATAGAAATAAAATAAGATGCATGCATGGATGTGTGTGATTCACTTTATTATATTAGTGTCCCATAACGACAATTTCCGGTCTACCATCATCGGGATCATCACCTCCCTCATCAGTAGCAGCCATGGCATTGGCATTGCCGTCGCGATCGTCGTCGTCGTCGTCATCGTCATCGTGGTCGGAGCCCATTATCTCGGTTTTCGGGTTCGATTCCTCGCTGCAGCTTTCGGCGGATAGCGATTGGTCGCATTTCGGCGCCTCTGCGTCAACTTGCTTTACCAGAATGAAGCAAACCAAAATCGCTATCACCAGAAAAGCGACTCTAGGTCTCAATGCACCCATTCCTGTTCGTTTGATTTGATTGGATGAATGCTGCTGCCTTTTTGTAAGAAAATATATTATTGATACAAGAGTGGATTTTGAGTGTTTATATAGGTTGATTAGTTACTTTGGTTATTGAGGATTTTTAGTTACTTAGTTTGGTTAGTATGGCTCCACTTGGTCTTGATTCTATTTTTACGGAGACTGACTTTTGTGGAGTGAGAAAGATTCAAAGTGGTTAATTTAATTGTAGTGTATTATTATTAGTATTGCTTTTTTGGTTCTATTTTAGATAATAATTACTCTTGTTAATTTGGGGTCACTTGTTATGGTTATTTTATACTCCCTCCGTCCTATTTTAGATTGTTCATTCACTGTTTTGCTCGTGTTTTAGCAAGCGGGTTATTTATTAGGCTATGAAATGATAAAGTTACTTTAAATGAAGGGTAAGATAGATAAGAGGTAGGACTATCATACCTAATCTTAAAAATCTCTTTATCATTTCAAATACTAATAAAAAACTCGCTCGCTAAAACACGAGCCAAAAAGTGAATGAACAATCTAAAATAGGGAATGAGATCACCTATTCCATAATTGGTGTTCCATTTTATATTCCATAATACGAATGGATGACAAGTGGTATAATAAAAAATACCCAACAGACCATCATACTCTGAGTCCATGTGTTAAAAATTCAGAAGGGTGAAACACCAATAGAATATGAAAAGTGGAACAGGAGAATTGAACCGCTAATAATAGGACGAAGGGAGTAGTATTGAATAAATGTAAAAGGTTATGAATTGCTCAAGTTTATATTTTGTTGGAAAATTGATCAAAATTATATTAAATAAAAGGGGGAAAAACTTTAAGGTACAAAGTCAAATACTAAATGATTATTAGGTACAAAACAAATTTAAAGTTACTCATAGGTACAAAAAGTGGGCTTTAAAGACTTTATTACCCTTTCTGAAATTTTGGGCGGCCAAACCAAATATTTTGAAATTAATTCACACCTACCATTGTCCTTTCTGACCCAAAACCCTTACCTCTTCCTTCATTTCGTCTCTCTCCTATTTCGTTTCTCTCACCATTATTTTCCCCCAACTCAAACCAGACGAATTTACTCCTCAGATTTCACCAAATCCATGAAACCATTTCATCTAGCAACAAATTCTTTCTGAATTTTACACCCTTTTTTGTTTTCATCATCTTCCGACTCAAAATGCAAAACCATTTTGCATTATCTTCTATTTTCCGTGACCCCCAAACCACCATCTTCTTTGTTTCTTAGAAAATAGACATGGGGATTCGTTGTACTTCATCATTTTCGTATGGGTTCAGTTGAAAATTGCACTTCTTCGTGTTGAATCTGTTTTTTTACCATTTACGGTCTGAAATTTAAAATTTTAGGGATTAGGGTTTGTTCCTAGACGAAATACTCAAATTCTAGAAATTGCAAGACTACAAAAAGGTTAGTTTATATTTCTCTACGTTTTTATTTTAGTTCTTTTAGGGTTTGAGTTCAATTTTCTTGCTAGTAATTGCTTGTAGACGAAATAATTTTAATGTTTGTAGATATATAGTTTGATGCAGAAACTTGTTCCAACTATTCATACTAATTTTACATATAAAAATATTTTGTTTGTCTCTTCTGTTCTTCGGATTTTTCTTTTGTGTATAGTTGTTCTGTTTTGTGGTCATATTTTGTTTGTGTATATTTGCTATATTCTTATTGTTCTGGATTTTGTGTATAGTTGTTCTGTTCTTATTGTTCTGGATTTGGAATATATATTGGTTATAAGCTTAACTTAACAGATTACATCCCCCCTTTCTCATATTTGTGTAACTACTGGATGTCATAATTGATGATTTTTTTTACATTCTTGTGCTACATGGTTTATTAATATATTGACCAAAATGTTGCTTTAACAAATTTCATTGGTGAAAATTTTCCCCAGGACATGGAAACAGATTTGACATATAAAAGAGTAATCAAGGTTGATGAAGTTAGCTTACCAAACACAGGTTTGACATCTGTCATTTTTTTTTTTGCATTGTCAATTATAACTAATATACTTGGTAAGTTTCTTATTATCTTATCTTCTTCGTAGATTATGATATTGGATTTGTTTTCAAGAAGTAAAGTGTATAGGTTGTACAACAGGTAATACAAAAGTTCCTTTTTTTTTTTGAACATATGTATTTGTTATAAAAATTCTGCCCTTTTACTGAACTAATTTAAAATTTTAATGATCAATTTTGCATGTGTAGCCAATGCAGTGGGTGGTAAACGGAAAGGGAAAAAAAAGAAGAACAGTAACAATCTTGGTAATTACTATAGTTGAATCTTATCTAAATTAAACTTCTTGTTCTGAAATTGTCAGTTTGTTACAAATGTTTTGTGTTTGATCTGAATTTTTTGTGATTGTTCTGGTTTTTTTAGGTGAGGTTGTTGTTAAGAAAAACGATACATACTATAGGAGCAATTTGAAAACAACATTTAAGGAGTTGAATTCACTACGATTTGATGATGATCAGTTGAGACAAGTTAAGAAGTCACCTTTCTGGCTTTTGTTCAACTCCATCTATGGGTCTGATTTCGAAACATTGAAAAGACGATGTGGAAAGGACGAGGAAATGCTACGTAAGATAATATTATGTTATGATAGTGGAATTGATAAGTTTGTTATCGGTGGCATGGAAATCAAGTTGAGCAAGCTGGATGTCAATCTTATACTTTGTGTGAGTGGTGGAGAGAAGTATATTTCGTATAAAGTGAGTGATTACAAGGTTCCAAATTGGATAAAGAGGTGCTTTCATTGGGAACTTTCTAATGGGACTTCATTGGTGTTATACAAAAATGTCATGTATGACAAGCTGAAGGAAACGTTGAGTATGAATGATGAAGATAGCCTTATTGATGTTGGTAGGTTGACTCACAATTACTGTTGGAATTATACTGGAAAGTATGCTTTAACTTTGTATAATCAGACTGAATTTCGGACTTATTCACTGAAATAAATTGTTTATCACTGATGCTTTAAATATCATCGAATGTTACATATATTTACTGCATAACTGTTCAATAAATAGTACGTGTTACATTGTAGTTAATTTAGTGATACCAGATCATAGAAGATTAAATTAACAGTTCCTTGTAACCAAAAGTACACCATTCACGACCTAGATGGAAATGAACAATCCATCGTGAAAGGTTGAAGTGTAAGGCTCAGATTGGTTTGTCTTGACCAAGAGATTACACTAGTGCGTGACTGATGCACTGAATAGGACCTACAGAAGGACAAATTCTTCAGAACTGGACTAGGAAGAATTAGACCACAGTGGTTCGTTATTTCTTAATCTTTGTCCCTTAAATAGGATCGCGTGTGGTTAGTAATTATTGCTTTGACTTATTACGGGTATAGAATCAAGGAGATTCAATACTTTATATCTTGGGCAATATTATTGGTCACATGCGATTGCTAAGATTTAATACGGAGAATCGTGTGCAAGTACGCTTGTTCGATTTGCCCCCTTGGGAGGTTCATAAGTTTTATCATACCAAATCTTGCAAGTGGAACTAGTTTTCGGTATGGATAATAATGTTGAACTGTTACTTTACCAATGATAAAAGATATTAATTACTGGAAAGCTATTTGAGTGGCTTGAATTAATTAATGGGCTATATAATCTTAAACACGGGAAATAATAATTGAGAGCCATATTAACTGTAATATGGGTTAAGATGGATAGTGCAATATTAATTATGTAGTGGGATTAATTTATATTTATGGGCTTGAATAATATTGTGGCTCAATATTGATAATTCAAGATCAATTGGAAGGTCCAATCTTAATTCACCTAAAGGTCCCTCAAGTAGCCCAACATAAAGTCCAATAACTGAAAAAAGTGTTTAAAAATAAAATAAATTCTTGTTGCTATTTTTCCTAAGAATTTCGAAAAATATGAATAAAAAGGGGAGAAAGATTTTCTTTGAATTTTGTTATGGAATAAAGATATGTATTCTTGGAATACAAGATTATCTCATTAAATTCAAGAAATCTCCTACTTGATTATTCATATGGAAATTTTCGAAAATTTTGAAATAAAAGGGAAAGAAAGATTTTCTTGATTTTCTTGAAAAGATATTATGGAAGATATGTATTTCTTGATATACAAGTATATCTCATAAATTCAAGAAGATCCAAATCTTAGTTTCTTTTTCCTATTATTTTCTAAATACTCCATAACAAGAGGTGTTATGATTTTTGTGGAATATTTTAATTATGGAGAAAAGAATATATGAGATATATTCAAGATTTCTTGGAGATCAAGAAAAAGATTTTCCCATATTATTTTATCACAAAATTTCGACCAACACCCCTCTATAAATAGGGGATGAGTGTTTCATTCCCAAGAACAATTCCATGTCTTGGGAAAAATTAGTAAATCCACAAGGTGGTGCAACAAATTTTATTTTCCCTTTTGTTAATTGTTCGCGAGTTTCCTTCCACCGGATTGACGAGCAAGGACTAGGGAATACTTGGGAAGACCTTTTGGTGTGTTTAATCGAAGAGACCATTGCCACTACAAGAGGTTAGTTCACGTAAACCCGTAGTAATTCCGCATGCGTAGGTTTTATGTGAACTGTTTATATGCATGATTTGTTGTTGAATTATTATTTGAATTAATATAGGATTAATTCATGCTAGTAATAATTGTCAAAATTAAATTTGTATTTAAATATTCATCCCGAATAGATCCGGGCAATTAATTCCCCAACAAGCTGGTATCGAGCCTCGGTTTAGGTGCTCAATTTTAAATTATAATTTAATTCATTTTCATTAAATTTGAAATTCGATAGTAGGATTGCTAGATCTTTTTTTGCGGTATCCAATTGTCATGGAATTTAATGTGTTTATTTATGCATGCATATAAATTGTGGTTTTTAATTCGATTCATTCGAATTAGTTTTTTTTCGTGAGAAAAATCCACGAGTAGATTAGAATTTGTTTGATTTGATCAATGTAATCGACTAGTCTAGATCTAGGTTTATTTATTTTTTGTAAATAAATTATAACCGGATCGGAAACGGAGGCGAGACGGAAGAATTAAAAAAAGATCCAGATCCGGATCGAGCAGGCGTGGGTGGTGTCGTCGCGAACGCGTTGCCAAGGAGGCAGCGCGTGCCATATGGCGAAAACGCAGGCGTGAAAGCTGAAAATGGCTCGGCCAGGCAATGCGGCAATGCCAGCGCGAACAGCTAACGAGAATCTGACGTGGGCGATGCTGCTGGCGAGCGTGGGCAATGTTCTTGAGACACTGTAGCCAGGCGTCTGGCGGCAATGCCAAGATCGCGCCGAGCGGCAGCTGCGAAGCGATCGCGAGCGGCAATGCTGAAGCAGCATGGCGATGGGTAGCCAGTATTTCTTGAAAGTCTTGTGGCGGCATGAGCGGCGATGCCTTGGATGCTTCGGCCAGCAGCGCCGGACTCACCTTTCGGCAATAGGAAGTCTTGGCGGGCGCTCCAGGCGCGAAGGCTGATAGATGGCGATGAACGACAAGGCATTTTTTAAGCGATTGAAGTGGGAGCTTTTTCGAGACGAACGAACGATGAAGGCTATGAAGACGATTTCTCGAGATCAAGACATGACAAAAATTAACCATGATAATTGGATATGTGTGTCCCAATGTGTTTAATTTTTTGTCTTGATGTTTATGCATTATTTTATGCTTATTTAAATTGTGTTTAAATTTGCGATGCATGAGAAAATATTTTGAAAAATCTCACTTTCAAAAATTACTAAGTATGCTTAAACAATTAATTGACAATTTTATTCCGGATAATAAAATTGAATTAATTTTGACCTCCATGATTTATTTATTTGTGAATTCTTTTAGAGAAATTCCCCCCACGGGACGGTCAAAAGATAACTTTCACATGAATAAATTCCAAATGGATGATTGTGGATTATTACTAGTGGCGACGATGACCCTCCCCACGAGGCTCGATCAAAGCGAAATAATAATTATGTATTTAATCATGGTTATTACTTAGGTATAAAATTGATATGCATATACTTCCCCGAAGTCCCTGTCAATTTTATATTGGTCAAGTGAGAGCCAACTATTAATCTGGTTATTAAAGGTTTGTAACTGTTCTTGTTTGTAACCTGCTTGAATGTGTTTAAATAATGACCCACCCCACGTGGCTTATTTAAACTGTTTTGAGATGTTGGTTGATGCATGTTCATATTTTTTTGAGATTTTAATATGAAACATGTGATCGAACCTTGTGATATATCTGTGCTTATGCATATAGTTATTTATTTCAGTTCAATATGTCGTAACCTTTTAATCCACTGTTATTATACTTAAAGTCAATAGAATAAGTATGGAAACTATATTGATTGGAAACGAAAAAATTATAATTGTCCTAACTACACAAAAGCACAAGTGGATTCTTGACACACCAAAATTAGATGAGCCAACTGACGAGTCAAAAATGCGGGACTCGTCATATCACCTTGCGAGAGATGTCGTCGCTGAAAATGGTGGAGGGCAAACCCGTAAGGGATTACGTCCTCAAAATTGATGGCCCATCTGAACAAACTTGAGGTTCTGAGTGCAGATTATAATCTGGAGAATCAGATGAATTTGGTACTTCACTCTCTGCCCAAAAAGTTTTTGAGCATTTTGGCCTCGCTAGCTGATTTGTTGCAAGCTTTTGGTCTCGGCAGAGATGTTGATGGGGCACCAAACTCAAGCTTTGAACGGCAAGTGGTCCATCTTCATTTTCTAGGCCAAGGGTAGGCAAGAAGAAGAAGAGAACCAAAAGCCATAAGCAATAAAACTCAACTGTTGCCAAGGGCAATGGTAAGATGAGGAATGCTTGTGGTGTCAAGGAAAATCCAAAGAGGAAGTGCTTAAGCTGCGGTGAAAGAGGACAATGGAGGTTTGCCCGTTCCAACCCGAAAAGGGATGGAAAGAAAGGTAATTCTCACGCACTAGTTGTTGAAACTTGTTTAGCTGCGTATACTTCTCATTCGTGGGTAGTTGATACGGGATCTGCTGACTATGTATGTTTCACGTTACGGGGTCCCAGCTGACCCGACAACTTAAGTGGCAGTGAAATCCTCATCACACTGGGCGATGCTACGAGAGTGGCAGCTGAAGCAGTGGGAGAAGTGCACCTGTCTTTTGAAGAAAGAGTTTTAATTTTAAGAGATGTTCTTTACGTTCTGAATTTTAGAAAGAATTTAATTTCGGTTTCTAAACTTTACCTTGATGGATATTCGGTTACTTTTGATAAAGTTGTTACCATTTCTCTTTATGATAAATTTATCTGTCATGGAACGTTGTCAAGTAATCTCTATACAATTAACTCTGCACACCACTCACGAAATGCATCCTATAACACATCAACTATTTCTGATAAAAGAAAATATTCATCAGACGTGAACGAAACACTTCTGTGGCATCTAAGATTGGGACATATTAATCCAAAGAGGATCCAAAGGTTGGTGAAAGACGGTTCACTGGAGTTTCTCCAAGTTGAACCAATTCCAACCTGCGAATCATGTTTGGAGGGTAAAATGACCAAGAGGGCATTCGGAGCCAAGGGGAATAGAGCTAAAGAAGTGTTAGAAATCGTTCACACAGACGTATGTGGTCTAATGTCAATCAAAGCGAGAGGAGGTTACGAGTATTTCGTCACTTTTATTGATGACTACTCGAGGTACGGTTATATTTTCCTTATGAAGCATAAATCTGAGACCTTTGAGAAATTCAAAGAATTTAAGGCTCAAGCAGAGAATCATAGGGAAAAACGTATCAAGTCTCTACGATCCGATCGTGGAGGCGAGTACCTCAGCAATGAGTTTTTGAACTACTTGTCAGATGAACGGATTGTATCCCAGCTAACTGCACCCGGAACCCCTCAACAAAATGGGGTTGCAGAGCGAAGAAACAGAACTCTTTTAGAAATGGTTAGATCAATGATGAGTTATGCGGATCTTCCCAAGTCGTTCTGGGGTCATGCCTTGGAAACATCGACTTACATTCTGAACTTGGTGCCATCCAAATCGGTTCCCAAAACTCCCAAAGAATTGTGAACCGGGCGCAAGCCCAGTTTGAGACATATGAGAATTTGGGGGTGTCCAGCCTACGTGTTGGACAAGGAAGCCGGGAAATTAGATCCTCGATCAGAATTAAGGTTATTTATAGGATACCCCGAGGGAACAAAAGGGTGTATGTTCTATGGTCCCGAAGATCAAAAGGTGGTAATAAGCACCCACTTTAGATTTTTGGAAGAAGACTATATGAACGAAAGAAGCCCAGAAGTGAGATTACCTTAAGTGAGCTAAGGGGGCTAACCTCATTGCCAACTGTACAAGATGACATACCAAACGACACTCTTTCACAACCGGAATCTCGTCGTAGTGGGAGGGTTGTAAGACAGCCAGAGAGATTCATGGGGATAGGAGAGTCCTCGGACTTGATTCCCGGACAAGACGAATCAGACCCATGGACATATGATGAGGCAATCCAAGACAAGGATGCGGTTTCTTGGCAAAAAGCAATGAAAGCCGAGATGAGGTCTATGGATCATAACAGAGTGTGGGAGCTAGTCTAACCACTTAATGGGGTCAAACCCATTGGTTGCAAGTGGGTATACAAGAGAAAAAGGGGACCGGACGAGAAGGTGGAAACCTTCAAGGCAAGGCTTGTGGCGAAAGGTTATACTCAGAAAGAAGGGATCGACTATGAGGAAACCTTTTCACCTGTAGCAATGCTCAAGTCCATCCGGATTCTCTTATCGATTGCTGCGCATCTCGATTTTGAAATCTGGCAAATGGATGTCAAGACAGCTTTCCTTAATGGAAGTCTTGATGAAGAAATCTATATGCAACAACCCCAAGGCTTCATTGAAAAGGGCCAAGAACACCTAGTTTGTAAGCTCATGAAGTCCATTTACGGACTCAAACAGGCATCCAGAGCTTGGAACCAATGTTTTGATCATGTTATAAAGTCTTATGGGTTTGATCAAAATGAGTTCGAAAGTTGTGTGTACAAAAAGCGTGTCGGAACTGCATTGGTATTCTTAGTACTATACGTAGACGACATTCTGCTCATCGGGAACGATGTAAAGGTGTTATCAGACGTAAGGGCATGGCTTTCAAAACAGTTTGATATGAAGGACTTAGGGGAAGCCGGGCACATCCTTGGGATCAAGATCACTCGAGATCGCAAGAAAATGATGATAGGCTTATCGCAAGCTTCATACATAGACACTGTCCTGAAACGATTCAGCATGCAGAATTCCAAGAAAGGCTTCGTACCTTTCAGGCATGGAATCCATCTATCCAAGGAAATGTGTCCTAAGACACAAAAGGAGATAGATGACATGAAAGGCATTCCTTATGCTTCGGCTGTCGGAAGCCTTATGTATACAATGCTGTGTACGAGACCGGATATCTGCTTTGCCGTGGGCATGGTGGCAAGATATCAAAGTAACCCGGGGAAAGAACATTGGACGGCAATTAAAAACATTCTGAAGTATCTGAAAAGAACTCGATATAGAATGTTGGTTTATCAGTCAGTCTAATCCCCATCGGCTACACGGACTCGGATTTCATAATTGATGGTTTTTTATACATTCTTGTGCTACATGGTTTATGAATATATTGACCAAAATGTTGCTTTAACAAATTTCATTGGTGAAAATTTTCCCCAGGACATGGAAACAGATTTGACATATAAAAGAGTAATCAAGGTTGATGAAGTTAGCTTACCAAACACAGGTTTGACATCTGTCATTTTTTTTTTTTTGCATTGTCAATTATAACTAATATACTTGGTAAGTTTCTTATTATCTTATCTTCTTCGTAGATTCTGATATTGGATTTGTTTTCAAGAAGTGAAGTGAGTCTTCGAACATTATAGGATGTACAACTGGTAATACAAAAGTTCTTTTTTTTTTTTGAACATATGTATTTGTTATAAAAATTCTGCCCTTTTACTGAACTAATTTAGAATTTTAATGATCAATTTTGCATGTGTAGCCAATGCAGTGGGTGGTAAACAGAAAGGGAAAAAAAAGAAGAACAGTAAAAATCTTGGTAATTTACTATAGTTGAATCTTATCTAAATTAAACTTCTTGTTCTGAAATTGTCAGTTTGTTACAGATGTTTTGTGTTTGATCTGAATTTTTTGTGATTGTTCTGGTTTTTTTAGGTGAGGTTGTTGTTAAGAAAAATGAGACATACTATAGGAGCAATTTGAAAACAACATTTAAGGAGTTGAATTCACTACGATTTGATGATGATCAGTTGAGACAAGTTAAGAAGTCACCTTTCTGGCTTTTGTTCAACTCCATCTATGGGTCTGATTTCGAAACATTTGAAAAGACGATGTGGAAAGGACGAGGAAATGCTACGTAAGATAATATTATGTTATGATAGTGGGATTGATAAGTTTGTTATCGGTGGCATGGAAATCAAGTTGAGCAAGCTGGATGTCAATCTTATACTTTGTGTGAGTGGTGGAGAGAAGTATATTCCGTATAAAGTGAGTGATTACAAGGTTCCAAATTGGATAAAGAGGTGCTTTCATCGGGAGCTTTCTAATGGGACTTCATTGGTGTTATACAAAAATATCATATATGACAAGCTGAAGGAAACGTTGAGTATGAATGATGAAGATAGCCTTATTGATGTTGGTAGGTTGACTCACAGTTACTGTTGGGATTATACTGGAAAGTATGCTTTTACTTTGTTTAATTAGACTGAATTTCAGACTTATTCACTGAAATAAATTGTTTATCACTGATGCTTTAAATATCATCGAATGTTACATATATTTACTGCATAACTGTTCAATAAACAGTACGTGTTACATTGTAGTTAATTTAGTGATACAAGATCACAGAAGATTAAATTAACAGTTCCTTGTAACCAAAAGTACACCATTCACGACCTAGATGGAAATGAACAATCCATCGTGAAAGGTTGAAGTGTAAGGCTCAGATTGGTTTGTCTTGACCAAGAGATTGCAATACTGATGCACTGAATAGGACCTACAAGAGGACAAATTCTTCAGAACTAAACTAGGAAGAATTTGACCTCAGTGGTTCGTTATTTCTTAATCTTCGTCCCTTAAATAGGATCGCGTGTGGTTAGTAATTATTGCTTTGACTTATTACGGGTATAGAATCAAGGAGATTCAATACTTTATATCTTGGGCAATATTATTGGTCACATGCGATTGCTAAGATTTAATACGGAGAATCGTGTGCAAGTACGCTTGTTCGATTTGCCCCCTTGGGAGGTTCATAAGTTTTATCATACCAAATCTTGCAAGTGGAACTAGTTTCCGGTATGGATAATAATGTTGAACCGTTCCTTTACCAAGGATAAAATATATTAATTAATGGAAAGCTATTTCAGTGGCTTGAATTAATTAATGAGCTAGATAATCTTAAACACGGGAAATAATAATCGAGAGCCATATTAACTGTAATATGGGTTAAGATGGATAGTGCAATATTAATTATGTAGTGGGATTAATTAATATTTATGGGCATGAATAATATTGTGGCTCAATATTGATAATTCAAGATCCATTGGAAGGTCCAATCTTAATTCTCCTAAAAGTCCCTCAAGTAGCCCAACATAAAGTCCAATAACTGAAAAAGATGTTTAAAAATAAAATAAATTCTTGTTGCTATTTTTCCTAAGAATTTCGAAAAATATGAATAAAAAGGGGAGAAAGTTTTTCTTTGAATTTTGTTATGGAATGAAGATATGTATTCTTGGAATACAAGATTATCTCATTAAATCAAGAAATCTCCCACTTGGTTATTTATATGGAAATTTTCAAAAATTTTGAAATAAAAGGGAAAGAAAGATTTTCTTGATTTTCTTGAAAAGATATTATGGAAGATATGTATTTCTTGATATACAAGTATATCTCATAAATTCCAGAAGATCCAAATCTTGGTTTCTTTTTCCTATTATTTTTGAAATACTCCATAACAAGAGGAGTTGGGATTTTTGTGGAATATTTTAATTATGGAGAAAAGAATATATGAGATATATTCAAGATTTCTTGGAGATCAAGAAAAAGTTTTTCCCATATTATTTTATCACAAAATTTCGACCAACACCCCTCTATAAATAGGGGATGAGTGTTTCATTCCCAAGAACAATTCCATGTGCTGGAAAAATTAGTAAATCCACAAAGGTGGTGCAACAAATTTTATTTTCCCTTTTGTTAATTGTTCGCGAGTTTCCTTCCACCGGATTAACAAGCAAGGACTAGGGAATAATTGGGAAGGCCTTTTGGTGTGTTTAATCGATGAGACCATTGTCACTCCAAGAGGTTAGTTCACGTAAACCCGTAGTAATTCCGCATGCGTAGGTTTTATGTGAACTGTTTATATGCATGATTTGTTGTTGAATTATTATTTGAATTAATATAGGATTAATTCATGCTAGTAATAATTGTCAGAATTAAATTTGTATTTAAATATTCATCCCGAATAGATCAGGGCAATTAATTCCCCAACAGTTACTTGTTAGCAGTTGTTCTTGCTTCAAATCAAAACACAACAATGCCTGCCCATTTAACACAATACATTGAAGACTTTGATAATATTTGTGAATATGACTGGTGCGGGTATATCCTTGAAATGATGTTGACTCAGATAGCGTCAACAAAGAATTTGAAAGTTGAGGGTTGTGCTATAATACTTCCGGTAAGATTTCATTATTTTTAATTACCGATTTTTTTTTCATTATATATATTTGTTCTAACGCAATCTTACAATTTTTACAGTTTTGGTTGTGTGAGCACACAGGTTTGATCAAGCCCATAGATGATACGTCTTTTCCACGATTCTTAAAATGGGACATCAAGGAGCTTAGTAGATGTTTGTCAAGAATTGATATTGGTGAATATTTTGTGAGTATTTTGCTGTTATTTAGACTTTTATGGTTTTCACTGTTTTACTTGATGTTAATTTAATTTGAATTTTCTTTTATAAAGGATCATAAGAAGGTTTTGAAGCCTACTACTATGGAGTGTGATGCTTTTGCGTCTTTGCATAGTTTCTGGTTTTCTAATCAAGAAGAGATGACTGAAAAAGAGACTGGTTCGCTTCAACCAGATAGCCAAGCTACTGAAAAAGTTTGTGTATCTTTCCAACCAAAAGAAGATGTGTGCACTAACGATGAGTCATCAGATGAATTCGTTGAGGATACTTTTGTGATTGCAACTCCTAGAAGATTTGGGGCAGATATTGATATGACAAATAATATCAGGTTTGTCATATAAGAATATGTGTAATTTTTTTTAAATGTATTCCTATATAGTAATTACATTTTTTTTACAGATTCTCTGCTGAAAACAAAACATCAAACACAAAAAATGAGGAGAGTAATCCAGAGGTACAATCACAGCTTGTTGATGAAAGTTTGAAATGTAAAAAACAAATTGATGAGCTTGTCCCTTGTTCGTCAAGAGATATCCCATCGTTCAGTCTAACATTTACTAAAGATGGCAACTTTTCAGTTCCTGTGGCATCGGGTGGCTTTGAAACGCAGGCTGAATTGGTATCCGGGGATGCTGATATCTCGGGAAAGGGAGATGGGTTTTCAGAGGACAATTCAAAAACCAAGCTTGAAAAGAGCTTACAAGCTCTATTTCATAAGGATTGTGAGATTGAAAATTTAAAAAAACAGCTGGCAGATTGTTCTAAGGCAAAGGATGAGGAAATTGAAGAAATGAAAAATGAGAGTGTAGAATTACGAAAGGTTGTTACTGCTTTTGAAGTTGAGAAGAATAGATTTATGGATGTCTATAAAACAAAGATGGACAGAATACATGAATTGGAGACCAAAATCGGAGAATTGAAGAAGGAGGGTTTAAAGAAAGAGTTGGAGGATTGTAGATTCCATATTTCTGAAATGGATAGAGTGGTTGAAGAAATGAAATGGGAAATTGCAGATTTCGCAGTTGAGAGGGAACAGTTTGTTGTGCAGTTAAATGACAAGACACAGACCATACTTGTTAAGGAGAAGAAGATTGAGTCTTTGAAGGAGTGTATTCAGAAAAAGCTTTCTGAAAAGATAAAACAACGTGTTGATGCACAATTGATGAACGCAGTTTGAGGATTTGAAGGAGGTGCACAAGATAGAAATAGATAAATTACATATGGAGATTGAAGGTTTGAGAGATCAGTTGAAAGTCTTTATCGCCCCAACGCCAACACAGATAT
The DNA here is from genome assembly GCA_037126765.1 of Stenogyne calaminthoides. Classification (NCBI taxonomy): domain Eukaryota; kingdom Viridiplantae; phylum Streptophyta; class Magnoliopsida; order Lamiales; family Lamiaceae; genus Stenogyne; species Stenogyne calaminthoides. The sequence goes on from JBBCBC010000007.1 coordinate 41,507,333, forward strand.
TGGAAAATCCGGCTAATTTCAGGTTGATCGGGTTGATTCATTCTTAAGAGCCAAGTTCTCGTCGTCATTTCCTGAACACCCATTGTTGAAATTGGAACTGGAAAGGTCTGTGTCCATAGACTGCATTCAGCAGAGGAGTGGCAGTCGTGATTGTGGAGTTATTGTGTGCTATCACATTGAAAACACATTTCGTGGACTAGAATCCAAAGTTGGTGAGTATTCTGATGAAACATCTGGAAAATATAGGGCCAAAATGATTGAGTGGTTTGTGGACCCTCTGGAAATTGATGTTAATTGATATACTATGTTGTATTCAGTTTTTTTATGTTGTTAGCACTTACCAGTTGCGTATGAAACTCTTTTTTTAGATCTTCAGCTTAGTGTTTTTAAAAGTGGTACATTTGAATCCCCTCTGTGCTGTGCTGGATTTAGTCATTTTGTATGTTGGGAAATTCATTTATTTGCCCACTGATTATGTCCTTGTTTTGTAGTATTTTATATTGGGCAAACTTGTAGTTCAATTGGATGATTGTCTAAGCAAAGATTACATTATATGCATCTATATCTATGGTTCTTATTGTATGCATGGGGATAAACAATTTGGTATATTGGGCAAACAATTTTCTTGTGAATGCTTGGGTGAATGGTTTTTTTTTTTAGTTTATGTATAGTTGAGGCCAAAAAAATCCAGAAATTTAGTTTATGTAGTTATTTTCAGAAATTGTATTTTTTGACTCCTGTTTGGGCCTACTGTTTTTCTAGAAATTGTATTTCCAGTTAATTTAGTTTTTTTTATGACTACTGTTTTTTGTCTTTCTGGGCCAGTATTTAATACTTTTTAAGGAAATGTATTATGTACAAAGCACCATCATACTTATGCATTTTTTTTTACAACACTTCTGGGCCGAAGAGTGCATTTTTTTTTTGAAAATCCGAGCTCATAATGTATTCTGGGCCAGACCCAAAGTGTATTTTTTTTTTTGTACTTATGAGCCCATCATGTATTCTTGCAATTATTGTATTCTGGGCCAGAACCAAAGTGCAATTATTCTTGTACTTCTGGGCCTTTGTATTTTTTAAATTGTATTATGGGCCAGGCCCAAAGTACACATTATTTTTTATACTACTCGGCCCATTTTGTATCCTTGAAAAATGTATTCTGGGTCTGGCTCAAAGTGCTTTTTTTTTTTACTTCTCGGCCCATATTATGTATTCTTGAAAATGTATTTTGGGCCAGGACCAAAGTGCATTTTTTTTTATACTTCTCGGCCCGTAATGTATTCTTGAAAATGAATTTTGGGCCAGGACCAAAGTCAATTTTGTTTTGTACTTCTCAGCCCATTTTGTATCCTTGAAAATGTATTTTGGGCCTGGCCCAAAGTGCATTTTTTTTGTACTTCTCGGCCCATAATGTATTTTTGAAAATGTATTTTGGGCTCGGCCCATTTTGTATCCTTGAAAATGTATTTTGGGTCTGGCCCAAAGTGCTTTTTTTTTACTTCTCGGCCCATAATGTATTCTTGAAAATGTATTTTGGGCCAGGCCCAAAGTGCATTTTTTTTTTGTACTTCTCGGCCCATAATGTATTTTTGAAAATGTATTTTGGGCTCGGCCCATTTTGTATCCTTGAAAATGTATTTTGGGTCTGGCCCAAAGTGCATTTTTTTTGTACTTCTCTGCCCATAATGTATTTTTTAAAATGTGTTTTGGGCCAGGCTCAAAGTGCATTTTTTTTGTACTTCTCGGCCCATAATGTATTCTTGAAAATGTATTTTGGGCCAGACCCAAAGTGCATTTTTTTTTGTACTTCTCGGTCCATAATGTATTGTTGAAAATGTATTTTGGGTCAGGCCCAAAGTGCTTTTTTTTGTACTTCTCGGCCCACAATGTATTGTTGAAAATGTATTTTTGGCCAGGCCCAAAGTGCTTTTTTTTTGTACTTCTCGGCCCATAATGTATTCTTGAGATTGTATTTTGGGCTTGGCTCAAATTGCATTTTTTTATTTTGTACTTCTGGGCCAATAATTGTATTCTGGGCCAAGCCCGAAATGCATTATTATAATTTTGTATTTCTTGAACTTGTATTCTGGGCCTGACCCAAAGTGCATTAGTTTAAATTTGGAACTGGACCTCTTTTAACATTTTAAAATAAAATACAGAATTAAAATATTATGAACCTAGCCGACTTGTGCATTATTTTTGGGCCTCCCAAAAGTGCCATATCCCAGGCCCCCAGAAAGTGCCATATTTTTCAGCCTCTTTTTTTATATTTAATATTGGCCCATTAAAAATAAGTAAATTAAACAAGTTAACATATGGTGACAAAAATTACAGCAAGGCACTATCAAATTTATTACAACACACATTACTCCCAAACATCACTTTATAGGAATTAAAACGGTAACTTTCTATTACACGCTCTTATTTGACCATACACTATTTGACCGTTGGGGTGTGGGAGCCTTTGTTGTCATATATATATGTTAACCCACACCAAAGATCCATCCACTACCTGTACAGATAATCCTTTATACAATCAGCCCCAGATATATAACTTGTATACTCACAAAAATTGTCATGACAACCTCTAGTAATTTTACCACATGTGAAGCTTACCCACGATATGGAAGATCGTCGTGTCGTCTTTGTGAACATCCTACTGTAATAATGGTATCTGCTACATTCGCCAATCCGGGGCGGCTCTTCTATTGTTGCTCGGTGAATGGATTTTCTCATTGGTGTGTCCCATTAAATTGGGAAACGTCATAGACCGATAATGAAGATGTGTCAAGTATGCCACGATACAATGAAAATGTGGCATCAAACACAACAAATGCTACAACTCCTAACACGTACCAGATCACCATTCACACGTTGTTGCTCGGAAATATGATTACAATATTCTTGGTGTTTTTTCTAGGTCTATTAATGAAGCAAATGATGATGTATTAGTGTGATATTGTTACTGTTTTTTTACAAATGTCATGTCTTTTATGAACTTTGATTGTGTAATACCTATTTTCCTATTCTCGTATTATATATTTGATTATGGCATTCGGATTTAAAGCGAAATCCAAAAGAATTAGTCTGATTTCATTAGAACTATTCCATTACTAAACTCTACTACATGACAATATTATGATACCTAATCCTATAGATTCCAACAATATGGAATTCTTAAAACCAGTTTAGTGTAGCAAGGAAAGTTATAAAAAGTCCTGCAAAAAAATGGATAGTCTTGCTACCATTAAACTGATTTCATTAGGTAAACACAAAATCTGCTAGACACCTTCTAACGCGGTTCAAGATATGCAACACACCAAATTAATACTAGCACCAATACTCAGAGTTTACTGATTACAATTAATCATGTGCTGCACAGTTACCAAAATTCTTACTTGTCCATGCCTTCATCAATAAACATTGTTGTTCCTTCCCCATGAACTCAACAAAAAAATGTCCATAAAGAACCTCACTTTCCTGCAAAACAGGAATTGCAGATGTATACAATTTTAGTAAAGCTTAAATTAAGCAAGAGATGATGACAACTTAAATGAAGTAATTTAATTAAGTTGGTATACATGCATATCAGTAAAGTATTATTCATTGTTTTCTGATGCATCCACCTCGTCTTCTGAAGACTGCATGCTATCGGTTCCTGATTCGTCCGCACGTGCTATTAAGCAAGAGATACTGTCGTGATATCCCAAAACACCACATGTCTTACAGATTTTCTTTTTCCTTTTCTTCCCCTCCCCATATGAACTTTTTCTCTTAGTTCTAGGTCTCCCGGGAGTTGTGTGTTGGGATTATACTGGAAAATATGCTTTTACTTTGTATAATCAGACTAACTGAATTTCAGACTTATTTACTGAAATAAATTGTTTATCACTGATGCTTTAAATATCATCGAATGTTACATATATTTACTGCAAAACTGTTCAATAAATAGTACGTGTTATATTGTAGTTAATTTAGTGATACCAGATCACGGAAGATTAAATTAACAGTTCCTTGTAACTAAAAGTACACCATTCACGACCTAGATGGAAATGAACAATCCATCGTGAAAGGTTGTAGTGTAAGGCTCATATTGGTTTGTCTTGACCAAGAGATTACACTAGTGCATGACTGATGCATTGAAGAAGACCTACAGGAGGATAAATTCTTCAGAACTGAACTAGGAAGAATTAGACCTCAGTGGTTGGTTATTTCTTAATCTTCGTCCCTTAAATAGGATTGCATGTGGTTAGTAACTATTGCTTTGACTTATTACGGGAAGAGAATCAATGAGATTCAATACCCTATATCTTGGGCAATATTATTGGTCACATGCGATTGCTAAGATTTAATACGGAGAATCGTGTGCAAGTACGCTTGTTCGATTTGCCCCCTTGGGAGGTTCATAAGTTTTATCATACCAAATCTTGCAAGTGGAACTAGTTTCCGGCATGGATAATAATGTTGAACCGTTCCTTTACCAAGGATAAAAGATATTAATTAATGGAAAGCTATTTCAGTGGCTTGAATTAATTAATGGGCTAGATAATCTTAAACACGGGAAATAATAACCGAGAGCCATATTAACTGTAATATGGGTTAAGATGGATAGTGCAATATTAATTATGTAGTGGGATTAATTAATATTTATGGGCTTGAATAATATTGTGGCTCAATATTGATAATTCAAGGTCCATTGGAAGATCCAATCTTAATTCTCCTAAAGGCCCCCCAAGTAGCCCAACATAAAGTCCAATAACTGAAAAAGGTGTTTAAAAATAAAATAAATTTGTTGCTTATTTTTCCTCATAATTTTCGAAAATTATGAATAAAAGGGGAGAAATATTTTCTTTGAATTTTGTTATGGAATGAAGATATGTATTCTTGGGATACAAGATTATCTCATTAAATTCAAGAAATCTCCCACTTGGTTATTCATATGAAAATTTCGAAATTTTTGGATAATTAAGGGAAAGAAAGATTTTCTTGATTTTCTTGAAAAGATATTATGGAAGATATGTATTTCTTGAAATACAAGTATATCTCATAAATTCAAGAAGATCCAAATCTTGGATTCTTGTCTCTTGATTTTCGAAAATGCTCCATAACAAGATGAGGTGGGATTTTTGTGGAATATTTTAATTATGGAGAAAAGAATATAGGAGATATATTTAAGATTTCTTGGAGATCAAGAAAAAGATTTTCCCATATTATTTATCACTAAAAAATCGTCCATCACCCCATCTATAAATAGATGATGATTCTTTCATTCCCAAGTACAATTCCATGTGCTGGAAAAATTAGTAAATCCACAAAGGTGGTGCAACAAATTTTATTTTTCCTTTTGTTAATTGTTCGCGAGCTTCCTTCCACCGGATTGTCGAACAAGGACTAGGGAATACTTGGAAAGGTTTTTTGGTGGGTTTTCATCGACGAGTCCATTGTCATTCCAAGAGGTAAGTTCACGTAAACTCGTAGTAATTCCGCATGCGTAGCATTTACGTGAACTATTTATATGCATGATTTGTTGTTGAATTATTATTTGAATTAATATGGGTTAATTCATGCTAGTAATAATTGTTAGAATTAAATTTGTATTTAAATATTCATCCCGAATAGATTCGGGCAATTAATTCCCCAACATTGTTTTCAGTTCCGGTGGCATGATTTTGGGTTCATCTTCACACTGATTTTCAAATCTCTCAGTGTCTGGAATTGAATTAATATCACCCATGTAGGAATCCCTGTACGATTTTGTCAAAAAGCCAGCATCCACGTGAAATTCACAAAGCTCCTCAATTTTCGAATCACTCTCACAGCGTGTGGGCATGAGAATCCTCTTATTTGCCACTGGTAACAAGTGCAAACTTTCAAACTTAGATTGACGGTAGCAAATACCGTTGAATGAACCTCATACATGCTATTTGGATACTCGTCTACCTTCCAGGATTTGCAAAATTCTATGTACCTCTGCCAAGTTTCCTTTTTTTCTGGACACAATTCACCACTCCACTCGCTGCTCACTTTCCTCCTTTTGACATACCACCGAGAAAGTTTTTTGCGAATTGAATCGATCATGTTAGTGACTGGTAAGTACCTCGCTTTCCGAATCCAGGAATTGAAGGATTCAACCGCATTCGATGTCATCTCACCGTACCTAGTAATGCCACTACAATATGAAACGGCCCACTTATCGAAAGGTAATTGTTCAATCCATTCTTCAGCCACCAGTCCACCCTCTTTTTTGAACAACTCCAACTTCTCATGAAAAAAGTCCCTAGTTGGGGCATATGCTGCATCCGTGAACAATTTTGCCATATTAGCTCAGTGTTTGCGACTACAACCACGTGAAAATCTGCCCTTAAGATTTGTTAGCAAATGAAATAGGCAAAAGTAGTGTAAAGGATCATCCCATACAAGAGGGAAAACTGACATAAGTCCTGTGTTTCTATCCGAAATGAATACGATTCTTTTGTCGTGCTTAATTTCATCGCGCAATTTCGTGAGAAACCACAACCAATTTGTTGTATTTTCAGCACCAACTATTGCAAAGGCTACTGGGAACAGACCTGTTGATAAAAAACAAATGTCAATTTTAGAAATCAAAATAAGGATCAAATTTAGCAGATAGTCTATAGTAACAGTCCATCAAAACATGTATGATATTGGAAAAATAGATTGTAAACGAATCACTGTAAAGGTACCATTATTTCCATCTTTTGCTGTAGCGGACAATAGAGTACCCTTTGCACGCCCCTTCATGAATGTCGCATCGATGAAAAGCATTGGACGACAATATCGAAATCCATCAATTTAGCCTTGAATGCAATGAACATCCTCTCAAAACGATTTGTTTCATGATTAATCTCTAAGAACACAACACTGCCTGGGTTTGTCTGTTCATTGGCTTTCTTGTACCACCTAAGCTGATTGTATGATTCGTCATAACGTCCAAAAATCAGTTTCCTAGTTGTCTCAATTGCTCGTCGTGCTTTCCAATATGGAATCTCTATACCATAACTTTCCAGGAAAATATCGACAATTTTCTTTCCACTAATAGCATGATTATTCTTCACTTGATTGACTATCAAATCTGCAACAATATTTGACCCCATACGAATACCATCTTCACACACCAATGTTCCAACACACGAGTGATTTAGGTTGGCTTTGAATATTTCAAAATTATACGATGGACTGATCAATTTTGCCTTGACAAACCAGGTACATCCACCACTTGCCTCCTCACTACAAGATGCATGGATGTACTCTCTAGTATTCCTACCATACTTGAAGTTAAAACCACTATGAGTAGCAAACTTAATGAGCTCTTTCCTAAACTCAACTGCACCACCAACAAACTGTTGCCCAACACCTACGTCAATTATTTTCCCCCATGAATCCGACAACAATGGTTTTTTCTTAAGAGACGGACACACTAGATAGGATGGTATCACATATTCACAATCACTTTGAGAATCAATGTGCACCTTAGACTTTTTTCCACTATTCCTTTTCTGAAAATCACCTACATCATCATTGTTTCTTTTACCACTTTCCCTGTTGAATGAATCACTTGATTCAAAATCTGTTTTTTTTACCACTAGACCTATTTTCTGAAGCATTGTGATCACAACTAGATTCTTTGCCAAAATCAAAATTCTCAAAGTGATCACCACACAGAGGCTGATCTCTGTTTTCAACATTAGTGATGTGATCACCACATTGAAATTTACAGAAAAGCTCAACTAAAACTAACTTTGTAGAAGTGTGATCACAAAGCACCAATATATTATTAAAATCCACCTCAGAATCCAGACAACAACTAGTAATAGAACCAACAGAACATAGGCAATAAAAACTTATGTTTTTCAATTCATCCCACTTACCAACCAACTGTGCACATAAATTAGAATATGTAGTAGTTCCAGAAACACCCACGAGCTTGGACTCCCCCTTGTATTTGACACTGAAAAGAATCACAGACATATTGAAAGAACACCCACGAGCTTGGACTATCAAAAACACCAACGAACTAGGGACCGTTGTGACCCAGCAAGCTTAATCCATGCTTGGAAAAATGAAAATTTTAACTTAAAGAATGGGAAAACGAACAACCCAAAAAAAGGATGTAAAAATTGTATGGTGAATTTGAAATCGGTTGAATTTGAGAGAATAAAGAAGCAAGAAAATTTGAATTGGTATGGGGGAATTCAAAATTTGAAATTTCTACAGATGGATAGCTACAAAATGATATTGTAGAGTTAAGTTCATATTTGAATTCGAAAAGCATGTACCTAATTTGGGGAAAATAGTACAATTTTTGCAGGGGGTTATCGGTTTTTTTGGGTTTTGCAGGCGAGCAAGGAGAGAGAGGGGAAAGAGAGCGTGAAAATGGTGAATGTGGGCCCCAATTTTGATATCCTTGCTGAGAGTTGGTGAATGGGTATAGAATGTAATAATAGGGAGAACTAAGGGTATAAATGTCTCATTTTGTACCTTAGAGTTATACATCTTTTTTTGTGTACCTTAGAGTAACTTTGTTCTATATTTTGTACCTAGGAGTCATTTTCTCTAAATAAAATTGTTTAATTATACACTGAATTGCATATTTAATCTATGAAACATCATCTACCTTGAGCAATTACGTTCTAATTATATAATGACAAAGGCTTGTAGGTATGCTGAAAGAATTATGTGGACCAAATCATTGTCTCTACCTTCTGAGGAGGAGGCCCAACGAGTAGACAATTTAAATGGGTGGAATGTTTTTAACGAGAATCGAACCTGAGATCTGAGCTGAGTGAGAGACTCTGATACCATGAAAGAATTTCATCTCATTTAAAAGTGCGAACTTTTAGAGAGATTGAGAATTAATTCGTTTATTTAATTTCCCTCAACATACGTAATTAAAATATATTTTAAATAATACTAATTATTTTACGTACAAAATGTATTTGTTTAATAACATTAGTTAGTTTTGTTGAAAAATAATAATTGTAAAAATTGCACCATATAATTGATGCACACAAAAATTAATTTTAGTTAATGATACTATAAAGTGATAGTTGAAAATTAGTTGTACGTGAAAACATTAAAATTGAGACGCCTATAATTTTCAATGACGGATATACTTTTATTTTATATTTTTTAATGGAACTTAGTTTTTTTCTTTTTTAAAATATATTTTTCATATTATCATTAAACTAATCTGTTGATTTGGCTGTTACTCATCCAGACATTATTGAATGGTTTCCCTTAAAGTACTACTAATTTTAGCCCATCACAAATCAAACAATGGACAGACAAATTCTGATATTCATTCTTTTAAACCACAAACACAATACATAAATCCTCAAAATCAAACCAAAAGAAACCTTAAAAAGTTTTTTAAGGGGGATTTGTAAGAAATATCCATCAATCAACCTAGCAAATATGGCAAGAATGGTGGTGAAGTTATTGGTGATGATGCTAATGGTATCTCCATTTCTTTCAGTATCAGCAGAGAGCAAATACCTAAGTTATGATGCTTTATTACCTAACAGTATTCCGAAAGACACGTCGCCGCCCCAACAGGCGAACAACTACACCTACCACGAACCTACGGTCAAGACGAAGCAGTCAGTTCCGCCACCATCGGAGGAGGGGGGTTTCGAACCCTTCGTATAAAAAAGTTTCACGCATGGGGTACAACATTATATCAATGCAACATCCACCTTGTGTTGTTATTGTAAAATTTACATTGATTTTGTTCAGTGATATATATAATAACAACAATCCATATTTGTATCTTATATTCTTCATTAGCCAACAATTTAACAAGTTTCCCCAAATCCGTGTTACAATTTTTACAAATTTCCTTGCCTATTTCTTATGATATATATTTTTTCGTAAATTAAAAGTATCAACAAAATTTCCTTAAGCTAGCTATATTTACATAGTTGCTTAAAATAGGATAAATAACTACCCCAGTAATGCATTTTCACGAACTTCATATACTTCCAATCAATTTGGTTTTATACATATTTGACAAACAATATAAGAAACATATACACTTGATATTAATCGACCGAACAGTAATATTTTATAGCCAACTAATCTTCTTGGACATATGATATGATGAGTTAGTCTTATGTAAAAAGATTTATAATTAAATAACTAATATTTTTTAATAAACAACTAATACTATAATTTATAGAAACAATCAATAGTACTGTTTAAGAATACAAATAGATGCAAATCAGTTGCATTGTAAAACTGGCATACGTAAGATTCTGCCTACTAAGATTGATACTTGGTAGAAAATATATATATACTATATTAAAAAGTAGTTTGACTTGTGAAAATATTTCTGGATCATTTTACCCCTCATATAGTTTAAACTGGCTTGTGAAAACATTTCTGGACCATTTTACCACTCATATAGTTTAAACTGTACAAAGTAACCCCTGCTAAGTGCTAACTCCCCCAAAAAGAGAGGGTCAAATATAAAAATATATTAAAACATCAAAACAGTCCCACACATGAGGGAATTGCAAGAGGCACTACGGCGAGAAAGGGAGGAGAGGGCGCGGCGCGGACGGTTGCAGATCGGTGAGAAGAGCGCCACAGGGGGCACGACGGCTAGAGCGACTGAGGGAGGGGATGGCGTGACGATGCACGCTGAGAGAGCACTTGATGAAGGGGACGAACGACGACATGCCTGGTCTAGAAGGTATCATTTTAAATTTATTTTGCAAAAATAAGGGATTTGTATTTGAATTTGTACTGTCTATTTAATTAATGTTCTATCGGCATTGCTGTGGGTGTAGCGAGTTTGGGGAAGCAGACAGGTGGTGGTAGGAATTGGGGGGGAGAAAGCAGGGCGGTGACAAACTCGACGGAAGGCAGTAGCGGAATAATTGTGGCCATCATTCAATATTTTTCAACGATGAAGCGTATCAGGTTGAAGAGACGATGATTCCAGCAACGATTCCTTTTAGATGGTAATTGATTGTCTGAAATAACTCCCTTAAAAAATTGGCGTGAACTTGATTTATCTCTGGGCTGTGTTTTGGTGCTCTTTTCTCTTACATTACTTTTTCGTCACATGAATATGTAAGGTTATCTATACCATGTTCTCATAGTATTTTTTGTATTTCATCCTTTATTATTGGGTTTGCAGGTAGTTTTGATTACATGCTTATAACGCTTTGCTTATATATTGTGAAGCATTTGAATTTTAAATACGACTAATTCTTTGCAAGGGATATTTGTTTAGTAGATGTAAATCAATGTGTTTCTTGGTGTTTTTATATAATATGTTACACATGTATTATATGTACACATTGTGAGATTTTTTTTGCTCATAAAAATGTGTAAACTCTATTTTATTATATAGGGGTTTGCTAATTTTGTTCAACAGGTAATATTTGTCATGAATAATACCAAGAAAGACGTACGGACATTAACCTAGATTTACCATCTTGATTTCAATGCTCATTTTCTACATATTTGATTGTTTTTACCTTCTGCATCTTGATTCCTTGCAGATGATTTTTCATTTCCCTTGACCTGAGCTAATGGAACAATCTTTTAGAATGATGATTAGTGTGGTAGATTGTTTTCAAAAAGGAGAATGGAGGAGGGTTAACAATAATTAATAGAAGGCTCTGACATTTGTTTAATAGAATGATGATGATTCTTTTGGTCCCAATATTCTGTACATTTGTTGCTTACAGGTGGGAACAAATGGTTTAGATATATAAAGCTTAGCTTTTTAAGACTTGTGAGTGATAATATGATAACCTATGAGACCACACTTTTCCCTTTGCTTAATCAATTAATTTTTCCCATTCTGTTTTACCTCTTGCCCGATTTGTCTTCCCTCTTCTTAGTGTAGTTTATTAATCATAATCTATGAGTCGACACCTTTGTTTGCAGGCATTTTGTAGAAGGAAGGAAGACTATTTCTTGCAAGCGTAATTATATATCAAGGAGATCCCTATGTACGTTATATTTGAGATTGCGCCACAGAGATTTCAAAGCATTGCTATTGGCTTCAATAATCCAACTTTGGTTTGTTTTCTATCCCACTCTGACCGCCTTATATTTCAATAAATTTTAATTTATCTACTTCATGCAAGGACATGGGATCTAAAGAATGGAAAATTTAAAATGAAAAAATGTTCTCTGTGGATGATGGATGAATACAAAAGGTGATAGTGACTTTTTTTGTACAAATGCGACTGTAGAAACTTTGAAATTCATTTACCTCATCATCCGTTTCAGCCTATATATTGCTCTGGAAAAACTGGGAAGCTGCTTATGTGTAAAAGTGAACAGTGATTGCTTTAACATATTTCTGTGAACCTAAAACCAGAGTTTAGTATTTTTTTCTTTTCATAAAGGGTAGAAGAAGCTTTTCCTTTTTTGTGTCCTGTTGCTGCTGATGATCTTTGTTAGATTGGAACATTTGGTAGAACTTTTAATGTCTCTACTTTGTAAATTCCTCAATTTATGTTCTTGCTCATCTTTAAATTTTTTTTATGTGAAACTTAATTTGTACAAAATTAATATGCCAAGGAAATATGTTTCTTGTGGATTAGCTGAAGAGTTCTCTTGATGTTTTAGATTTAATGTTAATTTAATTGAGAATTATTATTCTTTAATATTGTCGTGAGTCTAAATTATTCATTCTGAAGTTGCTTGGAGCCTTAGACAAATATGTTTGTAGAAGAGTTTATGGTAGATGCAAAACTCGCTTCCACTAATCAATAAGATTGATAGGGGAAGGGGAGAGGCAGAGAAGGGGCTGGCTGGGAGAGAGAGAATACAAATAAAATGTAAGCAAATGTGAAGGTTACTTGTGGAGGAAGGAAATGAAATGATGATTGGATGCCCGGTCAATTCCTTCGCAGAAAAGCTTTTGATTGTATTTTTCCTTTTATTTCATTTACTTATCAAAATTAAACACATACCTAAAACCTAATTCAAACTCAGGCACGGGACAAGCACATGTGTGACTATTATAGAAATTTGATGTTTTGTGAAGATAAACGCTATAAATTTTTTGTCTCCACTAAGTCCACTCCCTATCGTTCACACCCCAACATGACCCTGTTTATGGTGCAGCACCACCCACCACCCCAGATCTCTCATTAATTTTTTATTCTAGAGAACATCTGAAGGTTTCAGACCCACAACTTTTAATTAATATCTAGATGTAATGATAATTGATAATAGCCATGTTAAGTTTATATAACATCTTATTTAAGATAGTTCTGATATACAAATATACTGAACATGTCATAAACAACATAACTTCAACTCTCGAAATGGTGATTTATCTTTAGCTTCTGGAACCACCTCTAATAACTACAAAGCCTAACACCATTATCTATAGACTATAGTATTCAAATTCCAATTTCAGCATGCCTAACAATTGCCTTAATAAATCTTGCGTACAGCTCTGTTCATTGATACACATCAAATATAGTATTAGTATTATAACTAATATTATTATTGTAGTAGGCTTTTTTTTTTCTTTGAATAATAATAATACTGATACTATATGATGTGTATCATTCATGAATTCAGCATGTCGGAGAACCTCTCTCTCTCTCTCTCTCTTTTTTTTTTTTTTTTTTTTTTGCACTTCAGAAAACCCAGTCAATATGGATAATTTGAGCATAAACAAACACAAGTAGCAAAAGCAGAGTTTGTTCAGACCTTGACTTATTTCAACTAAAGGCCTCCGCTCTTTCACCCATTGATAACTCTGAGCAAGTTTCCACCCTTTGCTTTTCATCAAGTAAGCCATTACTATAGCAGGCGACCTGTCAAAATATGAGAAACGCACAAGGAATTAAATTAATCTTAATTTTGTAATGCGTATACAATCAACCAAAAGCAGAACTATCAATCAAATGCAGCACTGTGTTATATATATTATATATTATATGCGAGAGCTCAAGTGCATGAGAAGAGACCCTTCCTTCCCAAACTCCACTGAATAAAAGTACAGTTGAAGAATCACCTGCTTTTGCCTGACATGCAATGAACAAGAACCCGGGCTCTATCTTTTTCACATTGTACTGCACAAGCACGTCATGGATCAATAAAAAGTACACAAGTCAATGTATCTCAGATTTCACGCTATTCTATCAAGTCCATCCACATATCACTCACTACATCAAAATCACACTAATGCTAATCTGCTGAATTTTTTATGTGTATGCTCAGACACAAATAACAAATAAATTTATCCGACAATAGTAGGCGTCATGTTTAACCTCTAGATTTTATAACTGACAATTGTTTCCGATTCCTGGTCTATCTTATCAGCAGATAATTCATTAGATGATATAGAGCCGGTTTGGCTGAGCTTATAAGCTCCTTTAAACAGCTTATAAGATGTTTAGGAGCTATAAGCTCTCAAAAAGAGTGTGTGGTAAAAAAAGATTTTAAACAGCTTATAAGATCTTCAAATAAGCTCTTTACAGCTTATAAGCTCAAAAAAAAATACCAACATCCCAACTTATTTTTCTAAATTATTTTAAGCTATACTTAAATAATAGATTTTGAAAGAAATTAAATATTTAAAAACAAAAAAATCACCCCACCCCACCCATCCCCATCCATCCCCGAAAACAAACAAAAGACCTTGATAATTTCTTAGTAAACCCAACCATTGGGGTAGACTACATGAACCAATAATAGAATACCCCAAGTCAAATTTTCACCTTGGTGAACCAACTCATCTTCATCTTCCATTAGACCAACCATCCAATCTCATTGCTTTCATCTATATCCCTCAAAAAAGATTTATCAAAATGATTCGTGAAAAAATATTTGTCTCAAATTTAAAGATGCTTCAGTTACTTAATATTATATTGATAAAAAGTGAATCTTGAAACCCTTTTCATGAGTTTCACTTAAATATTAAGACTTTAGAGATAGTATTTTTTATTATTCGATGTTATTTTAGACAAATAAAAAATGTTTATTTTTTATTTCAAACCCTAGATGAGCAGATCAGTAAGGAAGAGGACTCACCTAGATACTGGACTGCATCATCAAAAATTCTTATCCTCTTGGACCTATAGGTAAATGAATTTTTGTATAAATTTTGACAAGAAGGAACAGTCTGCAGATAAAAAGAGATTCAGTTAAAAAAAGAACGAAGCCTCCTTCCAAATTTAATAACTATGCCAACATCCCAACATATTTTTCTAAATTATTTTAAGCTATACTTAAATAATAGATTTTGAAAAAAATTAAATATTTAAAAACCAAAAATCACCCCACCCATCCCCATCCCACTAACAAACAAACAAATAAACCGAGCCTTTGATCCCAAATAATTGGGGTAGACTACATGAACCAATAATAGAATCACGTCGGGTCGCGTGCACGAATTAATATTCTCCACGCACCTCTCTCTTCGAGTAAATCTTCATTAAGTCTCTTAATCTCTAAATAAATTATTTATATTAAAATTCAAACTTAAAAAATATTTGTCTCAAATTATCAAAGAGCTTATAAGTTACTTAATATTCAATAGAATGACACTTGGTGCTGCTTGGGACACAGCATTTTCATGAGTATGGTAACTCATAGTGTTAAGATAATTACTGCAATATTTCTGGGCAAGTCAGAAGAATTTTAGAAGAGTATCTGAACTTCACTGTCCTAGATTTTTATATCAAGAAGAGTGAGCAGATCAGTAAGGATATGAGAGGACTCACCTAGATACTGGACTGCATCATCAAATGGCAACTTCTTATCCTCTTGGAGGCAGTGATAGGTAAATGAATTTTTGTATAAATTTTGACAAGAAGGAACAGTCTGCAGATAAAGAGATTCAGTTAAAAGAACGAAGAGGTCCTTCCAAATTTCAATCAACTAAGTTACAGTTTAGATAAAAGTATCACATGAAATTCAGCATAATCAAAACTGCTATTGTGTAAAACAAGGGTGAAAGCTACCAACCAAAAATAATCTAAGCATTCATGTCAATATATATTGCTATATAAATTTATGAGATAACACAGAACCCAAATAATTGTAATGCTTAGTTTGACAACAAAAGGCTCAGGTATTACATTTTTTCCCCAATATCCCCTATATGCATATTGAAATTGATGCTTAAAAATCGATAATAATAAATCCAACCACATGGAAGGAAAATGAACCTCTATATGCGATGGAGATCATATAATTTGGCTATCTGAAGGAGAATAATTCTTTTTATTATTCAGTTCTTATGTTATTTAGTTGTCTTAATTCTATATATATATCAGGAGTTTAATTTATTGTTATTTTCCTTTGTCATATGACTGCTACTTATGGTATGACTCATTTAGGTTCTCTCTATTTAAACGTCTTTCGTTACTGCAGTTCGTTGGTTATATTTTGATAAAGAAATAAGAAAGAAAGATTTCTCTCAATTCTCTCTCTCCTACAGCATTCGAAAGAATCAACGTCTTGGGATGAGTGTTTTATCTTTGATAAAGAAATAAGAAAAGAGGGATTTCTCTCAATTCTCTGTCTCTCCTACTGTATTCGTGAGAATCAAAGTTTGAGTTGAGTGTTAAATCTTTGTTACACGATCCACTGCATCAGTAGGGTTTCGACTTACAGTTCCAATCATATTAGCTTTCAAAGAACCTTATTCCTGAAAAAATCTTATAAGATGGGACTCTCTACAATTAGCTATAATCAAAAGCTAAATTCAATCAACGCTCCATAAATCAAATATCCATGGCGATGGCATGTTCTACAAATTTGAAATAGGTGAATTAGCTCCCTTCCCCTCCTAGATCCATACTAAAAGGTTTCTACCTTATACGAAGACTCATATATTTTTTGGAACTAACCATGGAGGAATATAAAATTTGGTGACAAACTCTTTAGATATACCCACTCCTTTTTTATTGCCAGTTCCTCCAACTCAGTTATTCAAGAGACCATATCTTCTTAATTTATATAAATTCCAAACTGAAGATGCTTCCCTTCAACATACTCAAGGGGATTCATTGCTAAGATTATACCCTCCACATTTCATATTTGACGATAGGCCAACCAAAGTCGCCAATTTTTGGCTGTTTCCTTTACTAAATCTTTTTCTCCTTGATCTGATGCTTAAACTAGTGACCCCTCTCTCTCACTCTCTCCAAATCTCTCTCTCTCTCCCCCAGAAATTATAACAAATGTTGGAATTTTTAAAAAATTTAAAACTCACAGGCACACACACATGGAGTTAATTGATCCAAGCACACATACCAAACTTTAAACTCTGACAATTAAGCACTCACTCACCGAGTTAACACAGATTGGAACTTTATGCAGACAAATAATTTGGGAGATCGACCAATTGAAGCGCACATATATAGTAATCGGATACAAGTAGCTATATCAACAACGATTATACTTTAACCACGACATCCTCAAAATAAAAGGCATAAAAATACAATAACAGAGAGAGGGAGAGAGAGAGTTATCTATACATTGACGACGCGGGTGATGCTTTGAGTTTTGAGTAGCTCCGCGTGGGCAGCATTATCATAGCTACCCAAGTAGAGGAACTCCGGCAGGATCTCCGACGGGAAGGCGCTAACATGTACAGCGGCGGCGGCGGCTTTATCGGAAAGGCTTTATCGGAACCGGGGAGCATGCGGTGGCCGCAGACGCCGCAAACCTCCCCCTCCTCGTACTTGTGGTAGTGCCCACAAATTCCACACGGATTCTCTCTCTCTCGTTTCCTCATAATTCGATATCAGATGAATCAAATTCACAGTTTTCCGAGTGAATGCTAATTTGCAGAATCTTGATGCCGAAATTGGAGGATTTTGTTATAGTTTTGGGGGGAGATTTTGAAGTTATTTAGAGGAAAAGAAATTTGTTAGTCGGTAATCTTGAATAATGAGATTAATTTGCACATCGCCCCTTGAAATACACTGTTTTCCACTTTGTGCCGAATTAAAACTTGAAATAGCACCCTGTGCCCTTAAAATAAGCCACATTTGTATTTTGCAAAAATATACACAAACATAGATTAGGGTTTTCATGTAATTTGCGCTTGAATTACGCAACGTTCAAGTTTTGTACCATGTAGTTTTAATATTTACATGTTTCTTTCATTTAATACGCAAAATACACTTTATTTGTAAGGTGTTGATCCTTATCAACAATAATGATAATATTAAGGTGTGATTATGAGTCAAAATTTTTTTTTAATTTTTTTTTTTTTTTTAAACTAAATCAATTTTTTTTTTTTTTAAAGTTTTTTTTTTAAAGGGATGTCCATTTTTTTTTTTTTGGAAAGAATCGTCCATATATTTAATTTGTAATTAAATGGAATTTTTTTTAAATATTTTATTATTTTTAAAAGTCATTTTTTTTTTTTTTTTAATATTTTTAAATTAAATATGCAAATTTTTGATTCGACTTTTTAAAGATGATAAATCATTAGATATTAAAATTTCAAAAGGACTATTATAATAACAATATAAATTAGTACCTGTTTAACTATATATAAATATATATATAAATATATATATATATATATATATATATATATGATATAAATTATATAGTTAATTCAATAATATATTAATAAAATAGATAATATTTAATGCTAATAACTTGTTGTAGTATATTTTGATGATTTGGTGAAACACTTAGTATTGTTATTTGTACACTTAAAAATTTTATAGGTGCGATTTTGAATTTTTTTATAATGAATAGTAGCCATAATAAGGTTGTAAAAAAATATATTTTATATTGGTGAATTTTGCATTTACTTTTGCAAAGGGCTCGGCCCTGGGCGGAAACCCTTTATTTGCTTTGGGTAAATAGATTTAATAAAAGGTTAGGCAATTTTTTTTGGCAGTTTTATTTTTAAGGTTTACTTGCAAAGAAATCGATCTCATATTACAACTTTAGAACTAATACTTTTTTGTCATTTTCATATTCTTCATATTTTCTTCCATAGAATCCATATATTAGCTTAGATTTGTGTTTCCAAAATTAAATATCGATTTCTTCATTGGAGAATACTTTTTTTTTTTTCATGTTCATGTTTGTTCTATTTCTTCATTTTAGCCAATAGTTTTTATCCTAGAACCATGGGATTCCTTTCATTATGAGTTTGTGAATACATTATAGTTTTAATATTTACATGTTTCTTTCATTTAATACGCAAAATCAACTTTATTTGTACAATGTTGATCCTTATAAATAAAGGCTATAAAGGTGTCAAATGAACATGGTGCACATAATACTTTATCTTCTGTCATTTTTTTTACTTTGTCCATATATTTACATTTTTTTTTGACGGATGTCGATTTTTTTTTTTTGGAAAAAGAGACGGATGTCCATATATGTACTTAGTGTATGTATGAAAAGGGAATTTTTTAAAATTAAATATTTTTATTATTAATTTAATTCAGCTCTAGTCATTTTTTTAATTTTTTAATATTTTATAAATATAAATATGTAAATTTTATGATTCGATCCATCATCTAAAGATGATAAATCATTGGATATTAAAATTTTAAAAGGACTATTATAATAACCGTATAAATGGTACATGTGAGCTGTTGTAATTCTATACAAATCTAATATTATAAAGGTAAACTTTTATATGAAATATTTCACGATCTAAACGATGGAAACCATATACTTATGAAATATGAAATTTTAAAATATTATTTTTTCTTTTTTGGTAAAACCTTCATATTGTATTGAAAACCTTTCATAGGAAAAATTATCCCGTGGATCCAATGTGAGGTTTTGTTTTGATCAAAACGCTCCAAAATCCATTTCAAATAGATAATTCCTAAAAATTTATGCAAAAGGCCAATTATGCCAACATCAAAACCTCATATTGTATTGAAATTTTCAGATATGTTATCAAAATTCTTATAAGACAAACAAATCCAAAAAAACTAAAATGCATGTGTGGTGTTTACTTGATTAGGAGTTAGATGGTGTGATTTTCATGTCTATTTGGCTTTATTGAGGGATGATTTGACGAGATTTGAGCTTGAATTGATTAATTTATGATGCATGCTTTGCGACGACTTTGACTTTTCGAGATGTTACAGTGACACATTAGGAACATATTTGAAGTCCATTATTCAATATTCTAGATAATACATACTAAATTGAAGTGACAAAAATGCTAGTATGACATGCAGATAATGAATTAGCTTTGTAGATAAATGTTGAGAAGATTATCTCGAGATAGATTAGCTCGCACTTTACTGGTTTTACAAAAAAAAAAGTTAATATCTCCTACTTTGACAGCATCATCCCCAATATTTTGTAACTTTGAGAGCTCTTGTTGCAGCTTTTTCGCTTTGTTCGATTAGGCATCCGATTAATTCCTTAGATCATTCGCTAAATCAATTTGCTTTTAATTGTTTAGTTAAGAAACTCTAACGCTTCTTCTATTCATTTAGAATCCGTGACGATATTATTTCTGATGAAGCGTCTACTAATCTTATATTATCATTTTCTCATCTAAAACAAAGCTTATTTCAATATATAAATCTCAAATTTTCAATTGAAATAACATTTTCTCCAATTTGAAATGATGATTTTTTTTCACACCCCTGCAAGACATACAAGTATTGGGGTTCAATTGATGCATAAAGTATTGTATCGGGCCATTTTATAAAAAATCTGTACCTTGGTTCATAAATCAACGAATAAGGAAAATAACAATAGTAATAAAAAAAAAAAAAACCTAAATACCGCACATTCTACAGTTCAAAAAATTAACAAAATACCCCATTTCTAAATCAACCCTTCTTTCGTCAAATCACCGTTCGTCGCCGTAAACTTGGCACAACGCCGGTTAAGCTTCAGCGCAGCCGTTGCTGGCTCGTCCTCCATTCGTCTACTATTCGCGTAATCCGTTTGACTCTGCGCCCGCTCCTCCCGTTTAATTTTTCGCGCGTCTGTCATTTTCTTTTGATGTGCTTATTATCATTATTGTTTGGGGTTTTTATTTGATTGGATTGTTGGTTGGAAACATCTTGCCCCCAATTGAAAAACCAGTATTTGTTTGATCGGAATTGATGCCCCAATCCGATTTTCCCCAATTTGATTGAAACCCTAGCATTCGAAATGTTATTACATTTAATTTGAATTTCGACTTTATTGATTATATTCAGTTGATTCCATACATTTGTTCAATTGGGGTATGTATATGTTTTATGCATATGATCAGAGTTCTGGGAAACGCTAGAAACGTGCTTTAGCTTTTCATTTTTGTATGTGGGAAGTTGATTTTTTTTTTTTTTTAACTTTGTATCAAAACTCATGTTGGTTTCAGTCCGTCAAATATATGTATATTTTTACTTGTGCTTGTGCATGTGATCAGAACTTGGGAAATTCAATGCATTTAAATTTGCTTAGTGTTTGTTTGATGTGGGTTAGTTGACAGTTGTGGTTGGTAAACGTGCTCAACTCTCTTCTTATCTTTAGTGTTTTCTCGAAATTTGGCTTACTATGTGGTTCGAATACTTCCCTGCAAGCCTTTTATAGTGTGTCACTCCAAGCACTCTCTCTTGGACTCTTTCTTTGTTGTTGGACAATCCCTTGCAACGTGTGGAACATTGTTAAAACTTTTATTCAGCCATCAATGTACGTGTGCTCTTGATGTTTATGAAATGCTTCTGTTTCTGTTGTCCTTATGCTGCTTTTGTTGAGTGTATATCATGAACTTTCAATATTTTCAAATTTAAGTGAACTCACTTCTCCTTGTTGTTTTCCTTTTCTAACTCTTTTGGTATTTGCTTAACAGGTCTTTGTTTAGTTTGGAGTTTAATTTAATGTTATGAAGCAAATATTTATTGGTTCAAGAAAAAGATGAATATGCAGACGCACCATTCAGGGCAGTTTCCTGGGCAGGTATCCAATCAAGCGGGTACGATGTTGCCTGGGCAATCACAGCAAAATGGAAATCTTGTCTCTAGCCAGATGCAAAATCCTGGCATTCCTCGTACTGCACCCGCACCCACTATGGATCCTGAAATTATTAAAATGCGTAGACGCATGCAAGAAAAGATGTAAGGACCTTTTTTTTTTTTCGGTTAGATATGCATTGAACAAAGACGATAATAGATTATATAATTGTTCTAAGTGCTCTAGATAAAAAGAAATACAATCTTCTTTTGTTATGTATGATTAAGTTAGATCCTCTGGCTATTTCTCTCAGTAGGTGAAAATTAATTTTGTATGATATTGTGTATTTTATGGTAGCATTAGTTTTTGGAAAATTGGTTGTGTTGTCTGGACTCGGGAGTTATTGTGCCTCAACAAAATCTAGATATCTAAATATACCTTTAAATGATAGCTTTGATCCAGTGGATGTATTTGTTGTTAAAAAAGTTCTACAGGAAGATTAACTGGTCAAACAGATTTTCGGTGCTTTGACAGTTTCATGTCTTTATACAAATTGCATGTTCGATGAGTGCTGCTAAAGTTTTAAGTTTCCTGTTCTGCAGCTGGGAGTTTCTCATGCATCGGCGTCAACAATCTAATGAAGGGAACAATAAGAAAATGATGGATCTAGTTAAACGTTTAGAAGATGGTTTATTCAAGACTGCATCCTCAAAGGTGTGTTATCTTCCATCCTCCATGCCATTTAATTTAGTGTATAAAGTTAATGGAAGTGTTTATTTTCTCAAGTTGATTTCAAGATTTTTTAAGTTCCAAGAACCATAAATGTTTCCGTCAAAAAATAGAAATAGAATCATTAAATGTTACCGGAAATATATATTGGTTTATTGATTGTTTTTATAAGAACTACTTTTATCAAGCATGTTCACATTTATGATTTTTTTTGTGCTACTGTTCTTGTCAGGAGGAATATCTTAACTTGGATACCTTGGAAAGGCGCTTGCACATGCTGATTAGGCGCTATCCAGCGAATAATCATAACCAGCAGTTGTCGCATACTAACTCTTCTGTTGGTACAATGATTCCCACTCCTGGATTTCAACAAACTGGGAATTCCAGTTTGACCGGGACTTCGTCATTGGATAGTTCTGTTGTCGCCATCAATAGCCCCAACACAATTGTGTCATCCACTGTCAATTCCGGAAGCTTCTTTCCAACTCGAAATGGCTCCTCTGGCAGTGTGCATGGTGGTTATTCTAGTTCATCTGATGGTAGTTTTGTCTTCTATAGAGCTTTTAGGGGTGGGTTGTTTTTTTACTCGTCTCATGAAATACATGTATGCAGGGTCTTTGGCTGGTGGATATCAGCAACAATCTAATGCTTTCATGGTCAATACTGGAGGAATGAACATGGGAACATCCATGGGTGCACAAAGAATGACAAGTCAAATGATCCCCACTCCTGGAATTAGCAACTCTAATAATAATAATAATGATATAAATAATGCTAATAACAACAATGTCATGAATGTCGAGCTATCAAATGATGTTAAGCCTACAATTGCATCACAGCCTGTTCTGCAAAAACAGCAACTTGGTGGTCAAAGTTCTCATATCTTGCATAATGTTGGTGGGATCAGATCTTTTTGCAGCAGAAATCTTTTGGAATATCAAAT
Organism: Stenogyne calaminthoides; assembly: GCA_037126765.1. NCBI lineage: Eukaryota > Viridiplantae > Streptophyta > Magnoliopsida > Lamiales > Lamiaceae > Stenogyne > Stenogyne calaminthoides. The sequence continues at coordinate 41,530,902 of JBBCBC010000007.1, forward strand.
GCCCCCCTAAATGGAGGTTTGGGGATGATGGGAAAGAACATGCCTGTGATGAATGGTCCAGGAATATCCGAGGGGTATTCAGCGGGAACAATATATGGAAACTCAACAAAATCCATATCTCAGCATTTTGACCAACATCACCAACGACCAGTAACACAGGGTATTTTGACTCTCTTTCACTATTTGGCCCATAATTTCCTCATCTCTAATGTGAAGTTTTTCTTATACCTTATTCTTACAACAAGCCTTCTGCTTGACAGGTGATGGACATGGAATTAATGCTGCTGATGCTTCTGGGACCGGAAACTCGTATATTGGGTCAACGATGAACAACATGGGCTTGAGTAACCAGTCAATTGTGGGACCTTCTCAACAAGTGACAACCATGGAGCCACAATCAATTGATCAACCAGAAAAAGTGAGTTTTCAATCACAGTATCCAATAAAAGAAAATCTTTTACATTCTCACCAGCATCAACAATTTCAACAGCCATCTCATCAGTTTCAGCACCGGCAACTTACTCAGCATCAAATGCAACAAAAATATCAAATGCAACACCATTCTCTGAATCAGCCTCAGCTCTTATCAAATATGGTTTCTGAGGTAAAGTCTGAGATTGGAGCTGATGTGGATCTACAGTCAAAAGTCTCCAACCCCTTCCATTTTTCTGATAATCAGAATCAGGTTCAATCTATTTCTGTGGAAGGCCATTCCAGAGCTACTCAGCTTTTATCACAGGATGTCCCTTCATCCCTAGCTCAGATTTCAGATCGAATGAAACCATCTTTCCATCCACAACAATTTGTGTCCAACACACAAAGTGATTTTGCTAGTCTTTCTGCAAGATTCCCATCTGATCAAAATGTGCAAGATGATTTTCATCACAGATTGACCGGGCAAGATGGTGCGCAACTAAACAATTTATCCTCTGAAGAATCGGTTATTGGCCACTCCGACACTTCTAAATCAGCGGAACCTGCGAACACGAGTAACACTGCATCTCGTACTAACAGCTTGCCTCGTGATAAGGAATACAGAAACCAACAGAAATGGCTGTTATTTTTGAGACATGCTCGTCGATGTCCCGCCCCAAAAGGAAAATGCCAAACACGTCATTGCTTAGCGGCTCAGACGCTAGTAAAACACACAGAAAGCTGCACCTTATTTCAGTGTACGTATCCCAATTGCCAACGTTCAAAGAACATAATCAATCATAACAAACACTGTCGGGAAGCAAATTGCCCTGTCTGTATCCCGGTTAGGAATTTTATAATGGCACAACAAGTTAAGGCTCTTGCTCGCCGTTCGGATATGGATTCTGGGTTGCCTAGTTTAGTCAATGAATCTTCTAATTCCCATGAAAATACTGCTGAAATTGTGGGAAGGTCTACTCCAAATATGGGCCCAGTGGTAGTTGAAACTCCAGTAGATCTACAACCTCCTACAAAACGTATGAAAGTGGAACAAGGCCCCAAGTCGATTGTCAATGTCTCCAAAAGTGAATGTTCTGTTCCGTTGGCTTCTACTTTAAGTGATTGTCATATCCAGGATCAGAGTTCTCAAATTCCTGTAAAATCTGAAATTGGTGAAGTGAAAATGGAGGTTGCTGAACGTGTTTCACAATTAAGTCCCAAAAATACTGAAACGAGAAAAGATAATTTGGATTATGCCTACATCCAAAGTTCTGAAGGTGATTCTGTTGCTACAAATGATGTCCATCAGGCCATTAAGTCTGAAAAGGAAATGGTGCAGGCTAAGCCGGAAAGCGCTTCTGAGAATGTATCCAAGTCTGGGAAGCCAAAAATTAAGGGAGTATCAATGATTGAATTGTTCACCCCTGAGCAGGTCCGAGAACACATTATGGGTCTTAGACAGTGGATAGGCCAGGTCAGTCGCCTATATATGGTCCATTCTGTCTCTTTTTGTGTTTCTTTTAGTTCATTTCTTCCTTTTTTACTTATCACCTGTTTGGATATGGAGTGGGATATGGATTTCATAAGTGGCATTTTGTTTGGGGTAGATCTCACTCTTTCATGCCTTTCTGATGCGTCTTTTTTCTTCCTCTGATGAAGTTTGAAATTTGTCTTTTTTCCACAGAGCAAAGCGAAAGCTGAAAGGAATCAAGCAATGGAGCATTCGATGACTGAAAATTCGTGCCAGTTGTGTGCAGTTGAAAAGCTCACCTTTGAACCTCCCCCTATATATTGTACACCTTGTGGCGCTCGTATTAAAAGAAATGCATGGTATTACACTTTTGGATCTGGTGATACTCGCCATTGTTTCTGCATTCAATGCTATAATGATTCTCGCGGAGACACCATTGTAGTTGATGGCATGACTATTCCGAAGGCAAGGGTGGAGAGGAAGAAAAACGACGAGGAAACTGAAGAATGGGTAAGTCATACCTTCTTGTAAACTTGTTTTTATTGTAAGATGTAATCCTAGAAAATGCTAAGTATATATTTTTGCAGTGGGTTCAATGTGACAAGTGTGAGGCTTGGCAACATCAAATCTGTGCATTATTTAATGGTAGAAGAAATAATGGTGGCGAAGCTGAGTACACTTGTCCAAATTGTTATATAGAAGAAGTTGAAAGAGGAGAACGTGTGCCATTATCTCAGAATGCTGTTCTCGGTGCAAAGGACCTGCCTAGATCAAACCTGAGTGATAACTTGGAGCAACGTTTATTTTCAAAACTAAAGCAAGAGAGGATTGACAGGGCAAGGCTCCAAGGCAAAACTTACGATGAGGTGATTTTTTTTTTTTTAAAACTTGTGTAGTATGGTCTGCATTTTCGTACCCATTATATATGTTCAATATAGTGATTTATTGTGAACATTTGGAGAGATGCAAAAGGAAACATGTCTAGCTGTTTTTTTTTTTTTGGACTCTGGTAGAACTGTAGAAGTCCTAGTTTGCAACCTTGAAGACAATGGCTCTCCAGGCCCCATTAAGCTCTTTATGACTGAAATTAGTTGCTTCCTACACAATGTCCAAGTTCGGATTATATTTAAAAAAAGCACCTCTTTCTATATTTATCATCTTCATTCAGTTAGAATATATGTTCTTGTCCTATTCCTATTAAATGTATTAAGAGTGTATTTTATGTTTGAGGTTGTGAAACGACTTAAAGAATAACTGAATCACATAATAATGTCACAAATATCAGCAAAAAAACAGCATACAACGGATTTTTAAGATTTGGACCAAATTGTTCTTATAGGTGTATTTGTATGAATTGATGAACAATTTGTGGAATTTTTGTGATTGCAATATAAATACCAGATATGAAAATGCAATTTACTTCATATATATATATATATTTTGATGAGAATTTCTATTGATATATTATGCCAAATTTGCCAGGTTCCTGGAGCAGAAGAACTTGTTATAAGAGTGGTATCATCAGTGGACAAAAAGCTGGATGTTAAGCCGCGCTTTCTTGAAATTTTCCAAGAAGAGAACTATCCTACGGAGTATCCGTATAAATCTAAGGTATAACTTATGGAAGGTGAACTGATTGGGAGAATTTCGGTGTAAGTTTGTGATTATTGCTTTATACTCCTGGGTCAAAGAATTTGAAGAGTTGTAATCTTAATGAGTCCACTTTCCTGTGCTTCTGGAGGACAAATGGAGTCCACTTTTATAAAATTGCATCAAATGGAGATTATGATAGTTTTGAGTACATTCTATACATACCTCGTAATTGATATAGGGAATTTCTATGAATGGGATTGCCTTTTGTGAGAGAATTTGGGATCTACATTAACTATGTTGAACTTTATAAGGTTTATTAATTCAACCATTATGGTACTTTATCTTTTGGGGTTTGGGGGAGGAGGAAAGTGCAGATTGAATTATAGAGTGACTAGATGATTCCTCATTCTAGTGTTTTTCGGTTAGATGAATTTTTAAAAGCTTCTTAATTAGGATTTTTTTTTTTGCAAAACTAATGATGTATTTTCTATCTTTCAGGTGGTGCTATTATTTCAAAGAATCGAAGGTGTTGAAGTGTGCTTGTTTGGCATGTATGTTCAAGAATTTGGATCTGAATGCCAGCAGCCAAATCATCGGAGAGTCTACCTCTCTTACCTCGACTCTGTTAAGTATTTCAGGCCTGAGGTTAAAGCAGTCTCAGGAGAGGCTCTTAGGACATTTGTGTACCATGAAATTTTGGCAAGTCCCTATCAGCCTTCTTGTACAGTCCTTAATAGTTGATTCATTTAGGAAAATAAAATATTAATTACCATTTGTGTTTAACTACTCTTGATATTTATCTGTATTTCAGATTGGATACCTGGATTATTGTAAAAAGCGTGGTTTCACAAGCTGTTACATATGGGCATGCCCTCCATTGAAGGGTGAAGACTACATTTTATATTGCCACCCAGAAATTCAAAAGACACCAAAGTCTGATAAACTTCGAGAGTGGTAAGTTTGATGGTTTTCTGATTGTGAGACGCCAAAAATATTGAAATGCTAATGCATAGCAGTTTTAACTTGGGTTTTTTTTTTCCTCCCAGGTATTTAGCCATGTTACGGAAAGCTACAAAGGAAAATATTGTAGTTGAGCTCACTAATCTGTACGAACATTTCTTCGTTTCTAATGGTGAATGTAGAGCGAAGGTAACTGCAGCTCGGTTGCCATACTTTGATGGAGATTATTGGCCTGGTGCTGCGGAGGACATCTTATATCAACTCCAACAAGAAGAAGATGGGAAAAAACCGACTAAGAAGTCTACTCTGAAGAAGAGCATTACAAAAAGAGCTTTAAAGGCATCTGGCCAAACGGACCTTTCTGGAAATGCATCAAAAGATCTGATGTTAATGCACAAAGTAAAATCCTTCTCTTAAGATCTATTTCGATTGTTATTTTCCAGTTTTAACATAACTTCTTTGTTTCCCTAGCTTGGTGAGACAATATCTCCGATGAAGGAAGACTTTATCATGGTTCACTTACAGTATTCATGCTCTCACTGCTGCATTCTAATGGTTTCTGGAACTTTTTGGGGTTGCAAACAGTGCAAAAATTTTCAGCTTTGTGGGAGGTAAGAATCCTGTAAAGTTTTAGCATCTGATGCATTTTTTAAGAATCAATGTTCTGTTTCCAGTATTGTTAATATATATTAGAATATTGGCAAAGTTTTGTGTAAACAAGTTTCAGCGTGCAACTGGTTTGCATCTTAGTGTATTTCTAAACGGTATTAGTTATTTTATTAAAAGGTATTAGTTGTTTTACTACAAAGTGATAGTTGCGAAATAGTTACATGGTAAAACTGTTATACATAAGGTAGCTCTAGAAAATTGTATCAATTAATCACACCCCTGTTTTCGCATTTCAGGTGCTATGATACTGAGCGAAAACGTGATGACAGGGAGAGACACCCTGTCAACCACAAGGACGTACATGCACTTTATTCTGTAAGTCTATCGAATCATAATTTTGGCTTACATGATTTTTTTAATATTATGCTTCTTTCCCAGTGTCACGTAACTTCGACATTTGAATAAGAAATTTATGAACCTGCAGGTGGAAATCGACGGAATTCCTGATGATACTAAAGATAATGAGAATCTTGAAAGTGAATTTTTCGACACAAGACAGGCATTTCTTAGCCTTTGTCAAGGAAATCATTATCAGTATGATACTCTTCGGCGAGCTAAGCATTCGTCAATGATGGTCCTTTATCACCTTCATAATCCGACTGCCCCAGCTTTTGTCACAACATGTTTCGCATGCCACATGGATATAGAAGCTGGGCATGGTTGGCGCTGTGAGACATGCCCCGATTATGAAATATGTAATTCTTGTTATGACAAAGGAGACACAAATCATCCTCATAGTTTGACTAACAATCAATCCAGTGATCACGAAGCCCAGAACAAAGAGGCTAGGCAATCACGAGTTACACAGGTACTTCTCTAATAATCATGAAGAAAGCACTTATTTTGTTATTTACATTATGATGTGCCAGTTGAAGAAATGCATTTTTGTAAGATTTTTTGTAACATGACTCTCTTGTCTGGTCTTGCAGTTGAAGAAAATGCTCGAACTCCTTGTTCATGCTTCTCAGTGTCGGTCTCAACATTGCCAGTATCCAAACTGTCGCAAGGTGAAGGGTCTCTTCCGCCATGGTATGCTGTGCAAAATACGTGCTTCTGGAGGTTGTCCTTTGTGCAAGAAAATGTGGTACCTCCTTCAGCTTCATTCTCGAGCATGCAAAGAAACCGTATGCACAGTACCCCGATGCAGGTTCGTCCTGAAACTGACAACCTTCCTTCTCTCCCTATGTCATAATTTATAGTATAACAACTAATAATTTTGAACGAAACAACTAATACTGATAAACTTATACATTTTAATTAAACAAATAGTATTATTTACATGTACAAATGCTTCTTTGCAGGGACTTGAAAGAACACATGAGAAGGTTACAACAGCAGTCGGACTCACGAAGAAGGGCTGCTGTAAACGAGATGATGAGACAACGTGCTGCTGAGGTGGCGGGCAGTTCTTGATAACCCCAGTTGTATATAGTATAGTAGCTCAAATTCTGTTTGGAGGTGAGCCTGGAAAAACTACATTTTTTATGAACTCACAATTGGTAGGATTTTGAGATCCAGTTTACAGCGATGCAATAACTCCATAGCAAATGGGAGTTACGTTTCTGTCTGTCACATTACTTATAATGTTTCGTTCATACTGCGTAGTATGAGCTTCCTAGGATGTCTATAGGCTAGGAACTGCTTGCTTCTGTGACAACTAGTTTACCATAAATTTATTTAGATAGAGGGAGGGTACAGAAATCTGTCTTATGTCTAGATAACTGATTCTTTGAACATGTTTCTTGTATTGCCATCTTCCGATGGCCATTGTACCATATCTTTTTATCATAGTAACATGAAGGGGCTCAGTTTTCCATAGTGTAATTCATGTTTTGCATTTTGAAACTTGTTCATCTCATATTTTCCATCACTCCATATGTTCACTTCGAATATATATGACCCCCTTTAATCTTGAAAATTCTCATTTCCCACCGTAGGCTAAATCCACGATGATCATGGATAATACATGCCTTTATTTGGCAAATCAAATTAGAAGAATAGAGGACCCAAATTGCAGAATAGTGGACTGTTTTGGCGTGAATGCAGAGAGAAATCAAATTAGATCCAAATTGCTTATACTCTGATTGTTTGGCAAATCAAATTAGAAGAATGGAGCATCCAAATTTCAAACTACAGCGGGCATGCGAGCAAATCAAATTAGACCTAAATTGCTTATACTAACTAGTGTTTGCAAACTTTATAAAATGAGTAAGTCTTGATGATCCAAATCTTGTAGTCTCATAAATGTATTTTTAAACCATGAACTGACATGAGATCCAAAAAGTCTTATAATATTGAACCGCATTCATGGTGAATTTTAGAATTCTTTTTTCTTTCCAAAATTACTCTTCACAACTTTAAAAAAAATGTGATTCTAGAAGCTGTTAATAGAATTTGCAACTCAAGAATCTAAATTTATTTTTTAAAAATGTTTCATAGTTGACAATAGAATTTGCAACTCAAAGGAAAAATAGTGATTCTAAAAGCATGCTTTTGTAGTTTGCAAAAATAAGTGACACAAAGTGGGGGTAGAATCACTTTTTTTCTTAAAGTGATTTTAGATGCTATTATTAGAGTTCCCAAAAAACACTTTACATGAAAAAGACCACATCAAAAAAGAAAACTAACCCAATAGATACACCATCTTTCTTGATGATCAATAGAGCATAACTAACCTTCAACTTCCAACAACTATGGCCACTGGAGACACTTGTAACCATGCAGAGACGGAGGCAAATACGTCTGAGACGACGACGAATCAGGATTATCGGGAGGATAAATATACCCTTTCCCATAATCAAGATCCTTCATCAACTTAGTAGGTGCATTACTTAAATGCAGGGGCACCCCCTCATTCTGCCCCCCAGACTCCTTAACCACCTTCTGAGCACATCCAATCGCCCGATACACAGAAATCGACTTAGGCGCCAACGCCAAGTACGCAACGCACTGTGCAAGAATCACATTGCATTCCGGCATTCCCAGAAAATGGCAAGCTTGGTAGCAAGACACTGCCTGTGTTAAAGCTTGCGGATCAGCTAAGCCTACATCCTCACTCGAAAACCTCACGAGACGACGAGCAATGTAGAGGGGCTCCTCCCCGCCTTCCAGCATTCGTGCAAGCCAGTAAATCGCGGCATTGGCGTCATTTCCTCTCATTGATTTGTGCAGTGCGCTGATTATGTTGTAGTGCTCATCTCCCGCTCGATCATACGCCACGTGCTTGCATTGCAACGCCTCTTTGATGTCGTCTTTCGTGATCAAAATTGGGGATTCTGGGGAATTGGTTCGTGCGAATGCGGTTGTTGATGCGATTTCGAGTGCGTTCAGAGCGACGCGGGCGTCCCCATCGCAGTTCAGCGAGAGGAATTCGGTGGCGTCTTCGTTGGATTCGAATTTTGAAATACCATTGACGCCTGCGGATAATCCCCTTATTGTATCCGAAACGGCACGTTTAATTAGGGTTTGTAGATGATTGGGGTTTAGGGGATTTAGGGTTAGAACTCTGCAACGGGACAATAATGGTGTAATTAGATGAAACGACGGGTTTTCGGTGGTGGCGCCGATGAAGACGATGCTGCCGTCTTCGATTACGGGGAGAAACGAATCCTGCTGTGCTTTGTTGAATCTGTGGACTTCATCGAGAAACAAGACGGTTCTTCTGTTGCTCTGATTTTTCGATTTTCGCGCCGATTCCACCGCCTCTCTCACGTCCTTGACGCCGCACGTGACGGCGGAGAGAGAAACGAATCGGTAGGAGGCGGATTTGGAGGTCGCGACAATGGCTTTCGCGATTGAGGTTTTGCCGGTGCCCGGCGGGCCCCACAGGATGACGGAGGGGATGCGACCGCAGTGGATCGCGGAGAGGAGGAGGGAATCGCCCGCGAGGAGGTGGTCTTGGCCCACTATTTCGTCGAGCACGCGCGGCCGCATACGCTCCGACAGCGGCGCGTGCGGCGGGGGTGGTGCTGATTCAGGGGAGGGGGTTTCTGGTAATTTAGGGCGCTTCGGGCGGTGAATCAGGGACGGGGAGTGTTCTTCTTCGTCAATCTGTTCGTGTTCTGTGGGATTTTGGATGATTTGTTGTTAATTTTGGAATTGAGGTGGAAAAATCGGTTGATTTTGGGTTGGACATTGGGGGGCGTGGAGTTGAACGAATGACGGTGGTGGTGGAGAGTGAGTTTGGGCAATAGTGGGAGGAGGGCCGTCGTGGTTGAGAAGCCAGTCGGTGGCTTTGAGGAGGTCGCCGGCGGCGGCCGTGAGAGCTTGGGTGGCTGAGGCGGTGGAGAAGCCCATGCTTAGAAGCTGCTCAAGTTGAGACTCCATTTTTTTGGTATGCGAAAAGCTCGCCTTTTTCCCTCTCTTTAATGACCTGTTTCCCGCATTTTCTAATCTTCCTGTTGCTTTTTATATTTGCCCAAATGATTTGATTTGATATATTTGATTTATTATATTTAAATTATTTTGGGGCATTTAATGGAAAAAATTATGTAGATGTTATCAAATTTCATTAACAAAGTATTATAATTAAAGCTTGTAAAAAAAATATTATTATAAAATTTTTTGTTGGTGAAGGACACACAAATTAAAAAAATGTAATAAAAAAAGATTTTTGAAGGGTACTTATATACATTTTATATATAAAGTGATAGTTGGATTGTTTTTATAATAATTTTGTGATAGAGTTTTTCCTTCTCTTGCAATTCATCTCCCATCTGGCTTTGGTCTTTTTTTCTTATTAAAATTTTGTTCAATAATAAAAAAAAAAAAACATTAATGCATAGTATTATCTTTTTTTTAATCTAATTTATTACTCTTAATTAATTTTTCTCATGAACAATGCCCTTTTTCAAATGAAATTTCTAGTCTGATTTTTGGCCACTTCCACTGGTTTCCATCATTTTACGATAAAAAATGTAAAAAAAAAAATGATAATGTAATTTTTTATTTCACGGAATAAGTTTTTAAAAATTTTTTTATTTTAAAAAATATTTTTAAAATTATCTTTGATTTTTAATTTACATTAATCTTTCAATCTATCTTTAAAAATAACAAATAGTTCTTAGCCTTTTTTTTTTTTTTTTTATCTAAATGAGTTTATTTTACTACTTAAATTTTATAACAAAAATATACTTCAAAATCAATTAATTTAGACTTTTCAAACTATATGTTTAAAACACATTTTATATCTTTATCCATTATAGAGTATAAGAAAATTAATTTTTTTTGTTTTTGGATTTTAGTAAAATATAATTTATATTGACTCAATTTATTCTAAGAACAAACTCTCTTATAATTAAATTTAGGGATTAAATTTTTTATTCTAGCTCCCAATAACTTTTAGGAAAAAATAAAATTGACGACCGCCTAAGCGCTATCACATTATGATACTAGTCACCTTTTTACATTTTCAATTTTTTTTTATAAATTATACGCGGCCCAAATCAAAAACTCACAATTCATGCCCGCGGTCAACCGAAAATGAGACCATGAATTTTGGTCAAAAAAAAATTTATTTAGATGTTATCAAATTTCATTAACAAAGTATTATAATTAAAGTGTTTCTCAAAAAAAATTATTATAAAATTTTTTTTTGTAGGTTCAAATTAAGAAAATGTAATAATTTTTTTAGGGGTAATTATATAAATTTTTATATATAAAGTGAAATAGTTGGATTGTGTATATGTGTGAATTCAAAAATAATGATATTTTGTGTAGATTGTGAACATTGTAGGAGTGAAAAATATTATGGGAATGACAAAAAGAGATTTCGTGAGAGCATTAAGTATATTTTTATAATAATATATTTTAGAGGGTAATTTAGTCAAGATAAATCTAAATATTATCTACATTGCATTTCAAAATAACAATTATGAGAATGAAATCAATCAAGGATCGAATTTTTCATTACTTAATTACACCAATAATGGGAATTGTCATTCTATATCATTCATTTTCCATCTTCACTCCACTTATGAGTTTATTCTATTCACCCATAATTTCATTACATCATACACCAATCACGCCCTTAAAATTTTATAAATTACACTTTGAAATAGAAAGATTTAAAATAACAATTTGGATAATTGTCTTTGATTCTCATAATGGACCTGCTTGGACCTCTAGCTCTGGGCCTGATTAGTGATTAGTACCCGTATGAGCCCAATAGTTGAACCACTAATTAAAAGGCCATTATTCGGTTAAAATCAAACATTTTGAATAAAACCGAGTCGAAAAAACAATTTTGTTCGGTTTTAACTTTTAAATCATTCAATTCAATTTTTGTAATCATAATTGTTTTAAAATCAAGAATAAGAACAATTGTTAATCCAGTTTGTCTAATGACTATATTTGGGGATATCAAACCAGGAGTTTTCTCTATTCTCATTTCTCATTTTTTACCGCGACAATTCAATAATAAACAATGTTTATTTATATTGGTATTTGGACTGTAACTCTAAAGACCATTTAAGACCTAAACCCAATAAGAATAATTTGGTGCAAGTAATGTCCACGATAATTAATATATTTACAACAATAATTTTTGAATAATGGATAATTTTTTTTGTAATAGCTCATTCATTTCTCATTTTTTTTTACTATTCGTTACCCCCACCGACCAATAAGGAACAAATAAAAGGTAGAAAAGTTGACAATTTCTTTTAAATGAAAATTTGCTTGTGTTGGAGGGCAAGCATATGTTTTAGACAAACTTCTCAAATAAAATGAGACCAAACTGAAACAAATTGTTTCATACAATTCTAATTATTTCATTATCACATCTCACTTAACCTAAAAATACCAAATTTGGGGTGGTGATTAATTTATCTCAATTGATGACCAATAATATCATCCAATCCATTTTAGCTATTTGGATCATATTATTAGCCTCCACAACCTTCAAATTGAGCTGCGGTAACACTTCTTTTCACAATATATATATTTACTTATTTCAATTTCTAGGATTTTAATTTCGGACTTTGTCACAACATATATTCATTTACTTTTATTATATTGATTCTAAACAAGGATTTTTACTTTTTATTTTTTTAATGAAAATTCTAATATCTAATTATCTTTCTTTTTTTTTTTTATGAAAATTTTAATATCTAGTTATCTCTATATATCGATTTTTTTCCCCAGATGCTCAAAGCACAACAATCAATCCAACTCCATTGTGTGTGTATCCTCCTCCTCCAACCCCACCACCGTGCCGCCACCCACCGGCACCACCACTCCACCACCATCACTACCGTATTCGAAACCCGATCACGCCGTTTGGTGCGTGGCTAAGACAGAAGTGGATTCTTCAGTAATGCAGCAAGCCCTGGATTATGCCTGTGGATCGGGCGCCGATTGCGGGCCGATTCAGGCAGGAGGCGCTTGCTATCAACCCACCACCTTGGTTGCTCATGCTTCCTATGCTTTCAATAGTTACTGGCAAAAGAATAAGAAGGTTGGTGGAACTTGTGATTTTGGTGCAGCAATGATTGTCACGGTTGATCCTAGTAAGTATTTTATCTTGATTTATGTTTATTCTCTTAGGTGAAATAAATAAAATTAATCCACAAAATTAATATCTCTCTTATAAAATTTATATTTAATACTATAATTTTAATTTACAAATGTAATAATAATATTAATTTATAAATATAATAATATAAATTTCATTTAAATATTAATGATCTCAATTTATAAGTTTTAGGTGAATAATTCATCAATTTATAAATAATGAGATGGGGGGAAGATATAAAAACATGAAATTGTTTGGTGTGGTGACGGATCCAAAAATCAATACAGGTTGTGTTAGAAAATATAATATTTTTTAAATAAAACCTCCACTCAAAAAACACAAACTCTTTACATGTTAAACTTGTTTTTTTCCCCTATAAAATATGTTAAGTACTTGTTAACTTAATAAACTGGACTTGTTATATTAACATTGTATATTGTTATTCTTAAGAAAACTACATACAAAGTTATATCATTTAATACTATGACCTCAGTTTAATTATAAATATAATGGTATCAGTTGATAAATATAGTGGTATTAACTAAATAATGAGATGGGAAAAGATAAAAAACATGAAATTGTTTGGTGATATATTTAAGTATTTTCCTTGTTTTATAAAAGTAATTTAAAAATAAAAATTGAAATCATACAAGAACACATATACTAAAGATAAGACCACTACGTATTTTATCATTGACCTGTTTTTCGGTGAAACTTATTTATAGTATAAAATTTATATAATTATACTGATAAATTAATATTATTAATTGTTATTATTACATTTGTAAATTAAGATTATAATATTAAATATTAAAAATATTAGTTTATAAGAGTGATGAAGTATAATAATATAAACAAGTTCCATAACAGAGTTTGTATTTATCATTTACACGAGACCTATTCAACGTGTAGTTATTTTGGTGGTAAATTATGTTAGATGCATTCTTATAACGTTTTCTTTATGATAAATTATTTTGGTTTTAGTAGGTAGCCCAATATATTGTTAGGGATATATTTCACTTCCCTAATAATATTATTCATCTTCATTTTCATTTCATTCTACATAACTATTTGGTCAATAGAAAAGATAAGATGTATATTGGGCCGGTTACGTTTGAGCCCACATAACTTGAAATCTTTTGGCCCCAATGTATTTCGAACTCACAATGACTAATCAGGTCTCAAGCTCATTTACAACTAGCCCAATATTTACAATGAGGGGCCCAGATACGGCCCAATCACACACCCTCATATTCGTGTAATCCTCCCTATAAGATTTAAAAATGATAAAAATTTTATTCAAGATGATCTAAATGTTCAATGTAAGGCTTGATGAATAAAAATATATATTAATTGATAAACTATAAAAAAGTACTCAATTTGTAGCACAATTTATATAAATTTGTTTCAATCCATGTAATCATATAATATGCTAATGATATAAACTTTTACCTTTTATTTGATCAATGCCAGGACAACCCAAAATCATTGATAAACTTATAAACTTATATTAATTGATAAACTTATAATCATATAATATGCATTATATGCTAATGTAACTCCTACCTTTTGCAGGTTATGATCAATGCCATTACATCTACGGCTAAGAAATTTACAAAATGCCAAATTATATACATTTCAGATATAATAATTTTAGACTCTATAATGTAATATTAATATCTACAATCAAATGGCTCTAATCTAAGCTTGTCCTGATGACAAAATATTCAAAATTGATATTACTTGTCACATGGTTAAGATGTTATGTGGAGCATCAAATTAACATATGGTTTTTGTGATGTATATTAGTGTACCATATGTTGTATCTATGATATCTATATTTTACATACGAATACATGTGTTAAATAAACAATGTTACTGATTATTTATAAGTGTAAGTGAGTCGAGTCTATTCGTACTTTATCCATGGTCGACTTGAAAAAATATCAAATTCGATTAGTAAACTGAGTTTAATTGAATTCAAGCTGATTTTTTTTTTGGCATCAGTTTATATATGAAAAAAAAAACTAATATTGTTCACCATACAAATTAATACCTTTATTTGTGAAAATTATTACTTTATATATAACTCTTCATTTAATTTTTTGTGGGCTTATAGTCTATTAAAATTTGATTTGAATTGGATGATGAGGTTTTTTTTTTTGGCTTCATCTTGTTGGCGACAACCTACCTAGATCACATGTTCTCATTGATCCGCAAAACGAAGGGAAACATTGGTGATCGAAAATCTTTCTAATGTTTGTTTTCGTGAAAATGATGATTAATTCTATAAAAAAATATGTATGTATATAATTAAATAAAAGAAATCCAAGTACGATATGAATGGATGGATCGGGGCAACCAGTCGGAAAATATGGTACCCCACTTAATTTGGAGCTTATAATTTACAAGTGAGGGGTATCCGTGTAATTCATGAATATGAACAAATTTAATAAATATATGAAATTGATTAAGTCTTCATGAAAGACGATGATCCAGAAGGAGGCTTATCTTCGAGAGTTTAAATTTGTCAACAAGGGCGGTATATATAAATCCAAATCCAAATCAAAATCAAAATCAAAATCAAAATCAAAATCAAAATCAAAATCAAAATCGTCGATATGCCTTGTTCGATTATATGTTTTTCTAAGCGTTTTTACGTGTGTATAGTTATATATATGTTTAATTAAATAAGTATTACAGTAACACGACTTTGATATGGAATTCGATGATGGATTGATTATGGAACCCAACACCTGTATTAACAACTTGTACCATGCATGATAAAATGTACCAGTATTTTATGCAGATGTCGGGTTTTATAAGAAATTCACCATCGGGTTCCACATCATTATTCTATGATACCATTTCACCGGAAGACTCGTGGACATTAACTCGCGCTGTAGATGATTTTTTAATTTTCACAGCTACTGCTGCTTTTATATAGTTATAGATGTTGTTTTTATATAGGTATATATAAGTTGTCAGAATGTATATAGGGGGTGTTTGCAAAATTTTATATAGTCATCTAGAATTGTGTGTATAAATAATTTGGAGTGTTTTATTTTTCATTTAGTAGCTTAAATAAGCTCTCATAAGCTAGAAGCTAGAAGATTAAAAAATTGTACTTTTAGTAGCTTATTAGTCTTTTTTTTAAATTTTTTTTTTTTTTACAAACACTATCAACTTTTCTTTAATTTTTTTACAAATATTATCAACTTTTACTACTAATCACTTTTCTCATAATCACTAATTTTAATCACTTCTTTAAAATCATATTAATCACTTTTCTCATAATTACTAATTTTAATCACTTCTTTAAAATCATAAGTAGTTTTTTTTGCAAACACCCCCATAATCTAAAAGTTGAAGATGGGACCTTTCACAATTTGTCAATTTTATTTAAATACCAACAATTTTATTCACAAACACTATTAATTTTTAATTAAATTTTGATTACAAATACTATCCATTTTACTATTAAACAATTATTTTATAATAATTTATTTTAATAATTTATTCAAGAATATAAGTTTTGCGCCTCAAAACAAAAAAAAAATGCAATCGCCCCCTATATTTATGATTATTAATTTTAATCATTTATTCAAAAATATAATTTTTTTGCAAAGACCACCCTTATTTAGTGTGCACAAAAAAGAAGTTGGTTAAAATTAATTTTATTTTTATAAACATAATATAATATTCACGTGTAATAATTAGAATTTTTTTTTTATCTTTTCTATAATTTCAAATTTCAATATTATTAATATACACATGGATTTCTATATTATAATTATTTTGAGTCACCTACCCACTGACACACGCGTCCAGATCTTGTAAATACCTTCTTGAACCAAAAACACACGCGTCCAGATGTGGCTCCATTTCCCAAAATTTTCATCTCCTTCGACCAAAATTTTCATTTATTTGTAGCAAAAAGGGCGAAGCTCTCGCCCCAGGGCTCTCACCCCCGACCTCATAGGAATGATGTAGGTGGTAAATTATAGTGATTCAACGATCCATTAGGTGGAAGGATCGATTAATACGAGTCTTTTTGAGGTTATCCTCACGTTGGAGGGATAAAACTCCCTGTGATGTTGTCGGACTCAATCCTCTACGTCTTTGTAAGATTTGTCGTCACCCAAGAACCAACTTAACTACGCTCATGTGACAAATTTTCATTTCTTTCCCCAACACACTAATGGATCTTTTGCAAGAAGCTTTGGTAGATGAAAATTTATTGTGACTTTTTTATAAAATGAGTGGTACACTCGCGTAATATATAGTAATAATAGTACAAGTTTGTGCTTTCTTGGTCAACCATTTTGTTGGTTTTTATATTTTTTTCTTGAATTTATTATTTACTCTCTTTCTCCTTAGCAACTTGCACCTTGAAATTGACACACATATTAAAAAAAATTAATTTTTTGATGTTTTGTTTACTTTTAAAGGGAATGAAGATGAGAGATTGTGAGGTGGAGATATTGAGAGTGAAGATTGTGAGATTTTTTGTCATTTTAAAGGGTGAAAATTGATAAGGGACCAACCAAAAAGAAAAGTGTACAAATTGCTGAGGACGGCGGAGAAGAATATTTTTACTTTGAATGCAGCTTATCATTAGAGTGGGAGCTTCGAGGTTTTCAAGATCAAGATCGATTTGGGGAGAAAAACAAACACAAATTTGCTAATAATTTACATTTAATTTTATAAATTTATTTGTGTGAGTAAAATCTAACATTGAACATAGGTTGGTTTCTCAGTATATTAAAAGGCCCCACTTGCAGCTTTCCTGTTGAAAATAAACTCATTAACTTTGGTGTTTGCAAAAAATAGTTCGTATTCCATAAATAAAATATATATAATATTAAAAAAATATACTTAAAACTCATTCACAAATATATCAGTAATTAGTCTCTGATTCATCATATTCTCTCTCTTAATAAGGCTTCCTAAAGAATATTTATGTGCGTACTCATTCACAAATATACTTAAAACTCATTCACAAATATATCAGTAATTAGTCTCTGATTCATCATATTCTCTCTCTTAATATATGCAGTTCTTTTAACAATAGTGAATAGACAACGATCATATTGTCATACATGTTAACTATCATACTTTTACATCCTGAAAAACAGTTGATAATTTCTTCTTGTCATGAATGCTGGAACGTTCACTACCTCCCCGGGCTTCTGTTTGATCATGTACGTTGGAGTTGTTTAGAAAGTTGAGTACTGAAATAAAAAATAAGTAGAAATTGATTATGTTATATAAATACATTGACGTGAAACAATTAAAATGAAGAATAATAGAATGAATGAGTTTAGATTTTAGAACTTGCTTAGAGCAGTTAATTGCTCCCATCAAAGCAGAAGACAAGTGAGGTTTTTTTACTGTTACATGGGTAAATGAAAAGACTATGCATCAGTGTTTCATGCTTATTTTATTATTTCATTTAGGATTTTGTATCCCAAACAATGATGGCAATTATCTTTTTTGTATGCATGTTTCAATAAAAAAACAATTAAAAATTCAAATTTAAGATGCAAGCGTGTCTTCGTGAATTGTGCCCTTTGGCCCTTTCTAATATCAGAAATGCAGGGGAGTACTTGCTTTCATTGGAAAGACAACTAATATGAATTACAGAGAATAAAATAATTAATAAAATGGAAAATTTTCCTGGCGCGTGAGTTGCACCATTTCGCCATACAGCAAGTTACTTTTCACTCGCGAGTTAGATACTTACAATTTTTACATATATTTATGTTTTTATATATTTATAGATTACTCTTTGTAATATATTTTACATAAGTGGGATTTTTCACTATCTTCTTCGGTATTCTCCGCCCTTTATCCATTTATGGGTTTGTTGCAAATATTTTCAGCCCTTTATGAAAAAATAGTTTGCAGTACCAGTCAATAGCAAGGAGGTTAAAGAAAGATGTAAGTCTCAAAGACGATAAAAGAAAGATGCAAGACTCTGGTGGTTGTTGCGGTTCCGGTCGATAGCAGGACAAAATATATGTGTCATGACGTGAAGTGGATAATGCCTTAGTCCGGACTTAGTCCATGTACCACGAGCTCATTTTTAGGGTCGCTCTCAGTTTAACGAAATTCGGCATGGTTTGAGGCAGGTTCTCCCGAGTTAGCTTAGCTAGAGTGAAATTTGTTGTTCTAGTTGAGTTGTACACTTTGTCAAAAAAAATAAAAAATATACATATATATGTAACACTTTTGTAATTCCTTATTAATATTTAACTCTCGATGTAAATTTCCCTTTAAGAAGATATAAGGATCATACTTGATGAGTAAAAATATTAATTGATAAATAATAAAAAAAGTTTTTTTTTTTTTCAAAGCGATTATAAAAAAGTTTAAAGTACTCAATTTGTAGCACAATTTATTCAAAATTGTTTCAATCCATATAATTATATATAACATGCTAATGTAACTCCTACCACGGTTTCCTTTTGCAGGTCATGATCATATAAATGCCATCACATCTACGGCTAAGAAATTTACAAAATGGCCAATATATATACCTTTCACACCTCAGCAATTGTAGACTCTATAATGTAATATTAATATCTACAATCAAATGGCTCTAATCTAAGCTCTTGTCTTAGAAGACAAAAAAAAAAAAAAAAAATTCATATTACTTGTCATATGGTTGAGATGTTATGTGGAACATCAAATATATGGTTTTTAATTATGATGTATATTAGTGTATTATAATATGTTGTATCACACGATGTATTTTTCACATACGAATACATGTGTAATTATGTCTGAATAAGCAATGTTACCCGTTAACTTATAAGTGAAAGTGAGTTGAGTCCGTTTGTAAATTATTCGTGGTCGACTTGAAAGAATATCATTTAAATTCGATTTGAAAATTGACGGGTACCGATTCTTTTATTTCATTTCACGCGTGTTTAAATCCAGTGTTTAAATGCGCCGGTTTTGCGTCCACGTGTCCATTCCGGTCCACTCCGTTCCGTTACCCGGTTCGAGTGGTTCATGATTCACCCGGCCAGAATAGACCATGATTTAAGGTTTATTATTTAGTGTTTAGGGTGTAAATGGTTCACCCGGCCCATAAACACGGGTGCAAATCCAAGACATAAACACCGTGATAAAACGAACGTAAACAGAAAACGCTAGACCGAAAAATCGAGCTTAATTGAGTTCAAGCTGATTTTTATTTTTTTAATTTTAAATTCCTAAAGGGCCTGAAGCTTCAGTTTATAGATGGGTTTTTTGCACTTTTGATCCTACATGACACACCCCCTCAATATTTTGGTCCCAAACCATATTTTTTATCCTAAAGCCATTTTTTTTTTACATATTTGGTCCCGCCGTCAATTTTTCCATCAACTCCGTTAATAATTTTGGTCTCATAGGATCTCCAGCCAACAGAAGCGCGTGTTTGGAGGGAAAAACATAACACTTTTGGTCCCATAGAATTTTTTACTCGATTTTTTCATCAAAATTTCCAGAATTTCTGTTAAAATTATGACATAAGTTTATTATAACAAGCGATTCAACAGAAATTCAACTGCAATTCAACAGACACAATTGAAGAAATAAGCCCATAAAGTTTCAACGACTAAAGAAAGAATCAATTTCCATTTTCAACCATTGAAGAAAGCTTGCAACAGAATCAATTTCCATTTTCAACAGTTGAAGAAAGCTTGCAACAGACCACCGCACCATTCCCAATCCTCCGCCGCTGTCCTCCACCTAACCACCTCCGTCGCCGGCGCCTTCAATGCCACCGACTCTCAACAACTAAATTCCGCCCTACAATCACTCCGCGCCCAAGGCTACACGTCACCACCTCCGACCTCCAATTCGTAGTTTTGATGAAACATCCTCAATTCATGGGCATTCAAAACCTTATGCAACATCCTCTATTCACAAGCAAAACAGAAATGATGAAACATCCTCAATTCAAAACCTTACGCAACTCAAAAAAATTTACCATCACATGATACATTGGATACATGGGCATTCAAGCACACCGGTTAGGGCCCACAAAAATAAATTTGCAGGTAGGGGAAACCTGCAATTATTATTATTATTCACATGCAAAAAAAACGAAACACACACACGAAAAAAGTAACTCAAAGTGAACTAGTTTAGGAAAGTAGCACCACATGAACTAGTTTAGGAAAGTAGCACAACTACTAAGGAGAGGATAAAGTGAAAGAACTCTTCCAGAATCATTGTTTCTTCCATCTGAACAATTAAATAAATAAGAATTTAAAAGTTAATTACATCCTAACCATCAATTTTCCAGAAATGCAAGGATTTTGGCACCACAAAAGGCAGGAATGATATCATCAGTTAAACTAAATTGAAAGAGAAGATAAATTTACTTCGATAATTCGCTTATAAATCAGAAATAGATCGAGAACGCCGAACGGAACCACAATCCCCAACCTCAAAACCTCAGTCAAATATCCAAAAACGCATTAATCCAAAATTAAAACAATAGCACGCGCAAGGGCGTTGTTTGTTCTGTCTTACCTCAAGCTCGGCGGATTTCATCGCGATTGGAATGCAGACGAGGAAGATGCCGACCATGGCGAAAGCGGTGTTGCACGGGCGGCAGTTGGGGCCACCCGTAAAGCTACACACTTTGCCCCTGAAATCTCCGCCAGATCGGATCGAGAAACCACCAGAAGCCCGGCCATTCGCGCATCGCCGCACTACCGGAAATCCACCGCCATAGCCAGAATCGAATGGATTTCTAGTCAAAACCATCACTGCCGCACCACGGCCAGAAATATTGCCATCACTGCACACAAAGCTCGGCCATTCGCGCATCGCCGCCAAGGCCGTAGCTTGGAGTCGTGAATCGCCACCAATGCTGCTGCTCTGAAGCCGCCCCAGGTCCGACGCCTCTGTCGCAGAAATAGCGCCGCCATTGACGCCGCTTAGAGTAGAAATCGCCAGAAATTGCAGCGGGAAGGTTTTGTCAATTGGGAAAAATTTAATTAGGGCAAAATGAGGTGGGGGCGAGAAAAATTTGTATTTGTTAAAATACAATTTTGTTATTATTATTAATTTTTTAAAATTTTTTTTTATTAATGTTGACTGACGGGCGTGTGTTCTGGACGCACAAATTTGACAGAAATTTGGATGGTTTTTCCGGTCACGAACCAAATGTGTAAAAAATTTCGATTTTAAGACCAAAAATGTAAAGTTTGGGATTAAATTTGTGATAGGGCGTGTCCTGTGAAATTAAAAGTGCAAAAAATTCGTTTATAGATTATATTGTGGGAGAGGGATATTGAAATTCTAGGTCCTCATTTTGGAGAAAGAAAATTATATTTTGGAGAAAGTTGTGTATAGATTATTGATTTTGATGTATCAATTTGTGCTGTATAATTGATGAAAACGTTTCAATTATACACTTTATTTTATCTTTTTAAATTTGGAATCAGTTACAAAATTTTACGATATACCTGCAAAATTTCTACATAAAAATAATTTCATCTTTAAAAAGTGAGAATTTTTTACAATTTACCTATAAAATTTTTTATATAAATTATTTTTAAATTATAAATATAATTACCTAAAAAATATAAATTATTTGGTGAATTATTTGTATAGGTAATTTGTCTATTTACGAAAATTACAAATATATAGACAATTTATTTGTAAGTAATTTATTTGTCTACTAAAATTCTAAAAATTTATAGACAAATCATAGACAATCTTTAGTATTTAGGATTGAATTATTTTTATTAAAAAATTCCGTAGTCAATTATTTATTTACTTGTAGTGGTATATATTGAAAAATTAGTATTCCCTACGTCCACCAAAATTATACACACTTGTCTTATTAGTCCGTTCACCAATTTTATGCACATTCCTTTTATGGAAAAAATTATTTTATCTTTATCCCTCAACCATCACTTAATTACTTCAAATGTCATTGTACTTTACTCACAAACAATCATTTTATTTATAAATGTACCTCACGATATCTCATAATACTCTTACTTTATATATTTTATTTATCATTTTTTTAATATTTATGCCCACACCACATCAAGCATAAAATTGATGGATAGAAGAGTATTATTCACCATATAAACTAATACTTTTATTTATAAAAATCAATATTTTTTCCATATTACTCATCATTTCATTTTTCAATAGGCCTATAATCTATTAAAATGAATTGAAATTTAATTAAAATTGTACCATGCCACTAGTACGTTTAGATTTTTGCCAATTTAATTTGACTCTATCCTGTTGCCGACAACATAGCTATAGATCGAATGTTATCATTTATCCGCACAAAGGTGAGTCTTTTTTTTGCCTGGTCCAGTGAATGTAGAAATTGGTGATCGAAAATCTTTCTACCGTTTTGTTTTCATGAAAATGACGATTGATTCTATATACATATATAACTAAATATAAAGAAATCCGAATAGAATTCCCAAGTCCCAACAGTCGCTAAATGTTAAAATGAATATGTAATATATATAAATGTGAAATTGATTATTATATTTTTATCTATTTTCTCCATTTTTTTTTTATTAAATTGTATTATTTGTTTTCATTAAAACAATTATTCGGGGCCTATATATAAAAGAGTTAATTTTACACTCTGTACAAGTTTGAACTTTTAAATGAGATAAAATTCTTTCATTGTACAAAGTCTTCAGGCTCACGTCGTCAACTCTACCTTAAATTATACACCTCCTCAGTCTATCAATGGAGTTGACAAGTTCAAAGGACAATTCAACCCATATATATTATTTCCTATTTTCATATCAGTTTTATATATATTATGAAAATAGCTAACACGGTTCAATAAAATATATAATATTATTTAGTGAGAATAAGTAATAGTACAATTTAGTGAAAGAAACATACATACGGTAAAAGAACTAGTTTCACATAAAGAACTAGTTTCAAATAAAGATTCTTGTATACATACCTTTACAATCGATTCTTGTATAATTATAATTAAAGTGATATAACTTTTGGTAGCATGTAATTAACTTATATATTTGTGATGATCATTCATGTTTTTGATGTATATTGGACGTATGTTTATTATGTGTATGCTTATTTATTTCATGATGTGTATGTTTATTTATTTGATGTTTTGATATTGAACGTATATATATTATAGTGATATAAGTTTTGGTTTTTGGTTTTGATTTTGTATAAACATGATTTTTAAAATATATATTAATTATATAAAAAAAAATTGTATTGGACAGCGGTTATAAACTGCTGTCTAATTAATATAATAAAAAAATTTATTAAAAAAAAATATAAGCAACCGCTGTCCAAAGGGATATCATGCAATGCGGTTTTTAACCGCTGTCCAATTCAGAAGCTTCCAAAGGGTTATCTTGCAATGTGGTTCAGAACCGTTGTTTAAGGCCTACTTTTAGACAACAGTTTTTTAACAGCTGTCTAAGCTTAAACAGCTGTTACTTGGACAACCCTTATAACCGCTGTCTAAGGTCATTTTTAACAGCTGTCTAAGCCCAAATCTGTATTAGTTTGTCATAGGTAATTTCATGTCATATCTTATAGGAGTTGTAGCGGTGGGCGGTGGTGGATGCCGTAACTTATACTCAATAATGCATGATTTAAAATTCTTTTGTAATTTCTTTTTACAGCTAGTTTTTAAAAGAAATAGCAAGGCTCTAAACGAAGATTTTCTTTTTACAAGTCTACAAGAATATAGACCTACTCTGATACCACACTGTCACATCCCGATTTTTCAAAGGCTTTTGAATACTTTTTTAAATAGCAATTTAATCAAATACTTCAAAATTAACTAAGCGGTCATACTTAAATTTAAATGTGGCAACGGAAATAATTAATTTAACACAAAAACGTATTTTAAGATTTTCAAAGACTTCTAACGAAAAGTATAGGTGAGCAGATTTGCACAACAACTTAAAAAATTCTTTAAGACAAGTAAAGCAATAATATTAAAATGTATAAAAACTTGCAGCGAAATACTAAAAACACTAGCCATTTCAAAACATAAACTCTAAACCTCTAAAATAACATAGATTAATTTCAAAGGTAAACATAATTTTATTAAACAAAAGGAGATGTGACTCTAAATAAAAATATTTTCCTTCTCAAAAGCTATTTATTAAAAACATAAACTTAATATGACTCAATATTCAAAATAAAATCAATTGTTGTAATAGTAAAATTTAAGTAACCACTTGAGGCAATCCACCGTGCTCCTTAGTCTGTAATATGTTAATGAGATTGAGATGAGCAAAACAACTAGCTCAGTGAGATTCTCTCACAATGTTATAATAAAATATAACACATAAATAAAATCATCAACTCACATAACATGCGTCATAATCATAATAACGAGTCAAGGATCTTTTTCATCCTGAGTCGTATCGTATTGGCCAATCTGTATACGGTGGAGTTGCCGCCAAGGATCTTTTCCATCCTGGACCGAAGTCCCCGCAAGTTACAACAATCTTTTCCATTGAGTAACCAAATAATTCAATATAACATATCTACGTAAATCATGTAGCAAGCAACAATTAAATTCACATGAATATTCAAAAATACCAAAGCAAGTAAAAATCCCACCTCAAGTCTTGATTAACCTCGTAAACACATAAATTGATTTAACACGTAAAATCCTCGTCACCTAAAAATAATTAAATAATAAAGTCTTAGCATTATTATGATTAATAAATAGTGAAGAATTAGTATCTTAATTGTTTCATTAAGTTATAAGCTTAAAGTCGATGTATGCTGATATAGTTGAGTAGAGAAATTCTCGGCACTACTAAACTAAATTAAGCAAATCAAGTTTTCTTAAAATATTTTATTTCTGCACGTTAGTAATATATTATAGTTAATAAATTGGCAGTATAAGTTTTATGCCCATGAAAAGGTTGTAGCAACTTGATACGGCAATTACTAACCTCCCAATTAGCAAATCAAATATTCTATATAAAAATCCGTAACTGTTTCTCTTAAAAAAATATTTTGAGCTAATTATACTAACTTTTCGAAAATAAACGTTTAGAACCATGCAGAAATATTAAAACTTTATAAATTAAAATATTTTGACATAAAGTAATTGGATCATATTTGTAACTGCTCGTTATTTACAAAAACTGCATCGGATACTTGAAAAGGATTCAAACTTGGAACAATTGATGAAACAAAACTTTGAACTTTAATTAAAATCCTTTGGCATAATTAAAATCATAAAATTGAATAAAAGCACAAGATCTTGACAGAATGCTAAAACATTTAAAAGGCTAAGAGAAAGAAATTGTTACCACTTTACTAAAGAAGATAAAAAAATGAGCCGTGAATGCCTTTTTGGTCCAGGAAAGAAAAATTAAAACTGATGTTTACGGTGAGATTTTTTGTGATTTATTTTGTGAAAAGTGAAAACGGACCGAGTATTAAAAGAGTTGAGGGAAAAGGCTTTTGTTGAGAAAATTATGGAATCAGATTGAATACGTGAATACGTGGTCTTCTATTTTATTTTTTTTAATAAATAACAATTTGAGAAACGTAAGGAAAAGATCTTTAATACGTGATCTTTATCATATGGTTTGTATTTTTTCACTAAAGTATTTCGATGGATTCATGGGGATGGAACTCAATTGCCTACTTTGGGTTCCACTAAACGGTTTTGAATAGATGTTCATATGAGTCTTCTTTACTTATTTCAATTGACTGGGTTTGAGATAATAAAGTGATGCATAGGGTCATAGTTTCTGCCATATCTGATTGGGGAGATTTCTTCAGCTCTATTAGGCTTGTCCCTTACTCCCTTTTCAACACTATT
The DNA here is from genome assembly GCA_037126765.1 of Stenogyne calaminthoides. Lineage (NCBI taxonomy): Eukaryota > Viridiplantae > Streptophyta > Magnoliopsida > Lamiales > Lamiaceae > Stenogyne > Stenogyne calaminthoides. The sequence continues at coordinate 41,557,353 of JBBCBC010000007.1, forward strand.
TCGACCTATTTATATATTGCTTCATTTGATTTTTTTAAGTAATTATATTTATAGTTTATTTGAAATTTTGAAAAAACTCTATACAATGGCTAGATCTTGTATACATCCAGGTGCACCGTACACTCATAGTGCATTTTAAAAACATATGACTTGTTATGCTGAAAAATGCAATTTATTTACACTGAATCGTATAATTATTAATATAGAAAAATAATTGCACGGTTTAATATAAATAAATTACACTTTTCAATATAACAAGTCACACGATTCTAAAATGCACAATAAATGCACGGTGCACTTGATGTACATGAGACTCACTCCTATACAATATCATGTATTTGCATATGAATGTGATTGTGCATTTAAATATAAAAAAAGTTTCTGTATAAATACTTTTTAAATAATCTTTTGATCGTACCCCCAATTTCATAATCCTAGGTCCGCTATTGGTGTGTATAAGTGTATCCTCCGCGCACCACCGTGACGCCACCCACCGCACCGGCTCCACCACTCCACCACCGCACATATATTAGAAACCTGATATATCAAGCCGTTGGTGCGTGGCTAAGCAAACAATGGCGAGGTATACTTGCGTGAGATGGTCTCACAACGAGACAAAACATAATTTGGACATATATATAAGTTGTTGTCTTTGACCATCAATTTTCAAGAGATCTTCTATTTTATTTCTGAGTATGCTGCTAATTTAAATTAGATGCACGTGTAGGTACAATGTTTTCTTTATGATAAATGATTAAAGGCAAAGTATTGACATTTTCTATATATATTGGGCCCTTACTGGAGCTAGAGGAGAATAACAAGCCGAATTATTTACGGCTAGAGGCCCAGAAATGGCCCAATGCAGCCCAGCGTAGGCCTGCTATATGCCATATATTTATTTCTTGACAAAATCTTCTCTCGTCCGACTTAACACATTCAACATACACTCCTAAAATATTATAGTGCCAATGCGCAAATAACACTCTATCACACGGTTAGGCGATTACCACGCAGTCTTTCTTAATCTTATATATATATATATATATATATATATATATATATATATATATATATGTATATATATGTATAAGAAGTCGAATGTCATTCTTTTATATCCCCTTTAGATTATGAGGTAGAATTATCATCTGAATCTAGAGCTTCTACTTCCTCTTATAGAGAAAATACTTATTATAAAAATAATAATTATAACAATGAGAAAATTATTATTAATGAAAACAATATAATCCATAAAGATGGATTTGATCCCGAAACAATTTCGGATTGTAACTTTAAAATATAATTTTATGAATTTTACAAACTTTTTAGATTTTTCTAAAGGTTCTTCCACTAGAGCTCATATTAATGATGAATTTAATAATCCTAAATGGGATAAGTTTAGAATTTGGTATTTTAAATCATTCTCAAAAGATGATTTAAATTACTTTGTTAACAGTTTTTATAAATTCTGTAAAAAATATAATGAAATTACTTATTATGTTCCTTGGTTTATTAAAACTTTTTATATTAATTATATTTCAGTTATTGAAAGAGATTATAAAATAATTTCTGGTGGTATACAAAAATCTGTTTACCCTCCTCATGTTCCTTTTCAAATCGAAAAAGGAGAGAGGATATTTATTTTTCTTCCATTCTCCAGAATCATTGAAAATGATGTCTTACAAATTACTGTTAAACATGTTAATCAGATGATTGAGCAAAATAATTTTTGTAATCTTTATCTGTCTATTATTGGAGAAGAAATTATTTCTTTACATGATAAAGTTGATAAAATTATCTCTAAAATTGATTCTCAAAATAAATTTGAAAATGAAGATAATAATAATAATGTTATTATTAAAACAACTTCATCCATTCAATCTCCTATGGAGATAAAAGATTTTAAAACTGAAGCTTCTATTTCTGATCTTGAGAAGATTGTTAATGATAAATTTAGTAATCTTAATATTTCAGATCTTAATATTTCAGCTTTAGATGACGACTTAGATGATAATCATGCTATTCAACCTAATAGTGGTAGTCCTAGTAATACTGATAGTATTAATAAAATGAAATGGGCTGATAGACCTACCATGTCTACTTATTATTACAAAAGACCCACTCCAATGGATGTTCTTAATGAAGAACAGAAAAACTTTTTCAATAATTCTTATTCTGGAAAATGTATTTATGAATGGAATATTGATGGTGGTAGTGATAATCATATTTTCACTCAATGTCATAGCATGCTTATGTATAGTTCTGCTTATCAAACTTGTGGTAATAATGATATTAGTACTGCACAAGCTATTACTTCTGGTTTTATTGGTCAACTTAAAGGTTGATGGGATAATTATTTGACTCCTCAAAATAGAATGGAAATCTTTAATTCTATTAAAATTGAAAACGGTGAGACTAAAACCAATGCGGTTTACTCTTTGATTCTTACTATTTTGGATCATTTTACTAGTCAATATACCAATAAATATGAAAATACCAAAACTCTTCTTTTAAATATGAGGTGTAAAACTCTTACCGATTTTAGATGGTACAAAGATACTTTCTTATCTCGTATTTATGAGATCCCGATTATGTCGGGATATTTGGAAGAATAAATTTGTTGATGGTCTTCCTAATTTATTTGCTGAAAGAGTTAAGAAAACTCTTAGAAATGATTCTGATTCGATCCATTATAGGTCTTATACTTTTGGTCAAATCAGTAGTGTTTGTGTTCAGGAATGAATAAATCTTTGTAATGAGATACGCTTGAGTTTAGACTCGCCCTCTCTTTTTCCTCTCTCTACCTCTCTCTTGTGTGCAACCCTTGTAGCCTTGTAATAAATTTGTTTATAAGTTTATTTATGGTAAAGGCTCATTAATGTATAATTGTTGTTAATTTTATTTTTATATTTATAT